>PVJO010000079.1:118025-230515 GCA_004026905.1 Hystrix cristata | reverse complement strand
AAGGCAGAGTTACTCTGTTGCAATACACCCATGTATCTTCACCTCTTTATTAAAAACCCACGAAGCAGAGTTTGCTGTTATGATTTATTTTCTCCAGACTAAGGGCAAGATCAAATGGTAGAAGCAAGAGTGAAATTTAGAAATCCTGTCTATTAGGCCCTCTGGCTTTTGCACCTACAAAAGTGTTCCGATACCATTGACAAGGGCAAAGAATAAACTGCCAGGTTTACTATTCCAAAATTTTAACACACATCAAACTCCCATGGAGTTGAACAGTTTACTGGTCTGCAGTACATTTTTTCTTTGACATTCCTTTGTTTCAGACTAGAGGGAAATTGGACAATGCAGTATGACAACATAAGCAGCAGCAATTAGGAAATAAAGAGGGGAATACATTGCAATTCTTCGATTCCAGTCTCCTGTAGAGACTACTTAAGGAGCAATTTTAACCACAGACATATTTTAGTATATATGATCTTCTTTGTAAAAATACACATCTGTTTACTTTCTAATTAACATACAGCACATATAAATTTCTTATAATGCCAATAAAATTATAAGTATTTTGAGGTTTATATGATAAAGGAAATGTCACCTCTATTTTTTTTTTTTTTTTTTTTTTGGTGCTGGGGATCGAACTCAGGCCCTTGTGCTTGCAAGGCAAGCACTCTAATCACTGAGCTAAATCCCCAGCCCCTATTTTTATTTTAGAAATAAATGTGTACATTTTTGGCACAACACATGCTAAATAAACAAGGCTATGAAGCAGTTTATTTGGGTTCAAAAATGCAATTCTATTTCATTTGGAAAGAGATACACTGCAAAACTTGCCTGACAAATGGTGGTGAAAGGACCTGAGTAAACGCATTTCAAGGAGAGGAAGGCTGAGATCATAAAAACCATAGACTGTATGCTTTTCACTGGTGGTAACTTGATCCAGCACAGCTGTACTGCCTTTCAAGGTCCCTGTTTCCCTCCAAACTGTCTAAGATACTCACTGGAACCAAACCGAACAGTAGCAGAGAAAAGCCTGCAAAGTCCCACATTGTTGATCCACATCCTTCAAGATTCCCAGTGAAGAAAGTTGTGTAGGTTTCTTAGAATATCAGAAGAATCCACTATTTATAGACTATGTACTTTAAGAGAGGTCTAAAATTCATACATCCACTTAGAGATGTTTAACATGTGTCTCGGGGTGAGAGGGTGCGTAGGCTTGTTAAATAAAAATGCCATTTAATATGGTAACATGACATCAGTGCCTACATTTGGCCTGAAATCTAGAAGAATTTTTGTCAACACATTCTGTTTGTCCTCATATAACAACATTCCAGCCCAAAGTGGTAGGTTTCCTTTTAAAAGTTGTGAAACTTGAGACTAGGTAGCATACCTTCATTGGAAAACCTGAGTACAGAAGGCTTTCTAGGCATTTTCCAACACTCATTCACACTTTTTTTTTTTTTAAGAGAAGAGCTATTTGAAATACCTGCCTTTCCAGATTATTACTTTCAGATTAGTAGACATAATCAAATTATAAACTGAAGTCAATCTGTTATATTATTATTAGCTTAACAAGAAGCAGTGTTCTCTACAAATGAATGACTTAGGGATTTTTGTTTTTGTTTTTTACAGTAAGAAAACACCAAGAATGAGTTGGAGAAGGAAGACAAGGGAAATACACAATTCTCTTTTTCAGAGATTCCTGAGATTGCCTCCTTAAATATTGCTCTTTTCACTCTCTGATGTAAAGAAAAATAACACATGGGAATAAATGAGGACTTGTTTAGCATTCCCTATGTGAAGAACAACACATTAAGTGCTTATAACTACATAAAGAATTTGAGAGCTATAATCTGTTTAACTTCGTTTCTTAAAATTGAAACTAAAAGGTATTCATAAGGGAAAGAAATTTAAGAACATTTGCCAAAAAAAAAAAAAAATCCAAACTCAAACCAAACGTGATTGCATGTTAATGATGGAAAAACAGCACACAGAAGGGCCTCGTGGAAGAGATGGAGGTCAGTCATTTCTGCTATCACGGGAGGTAAAGACAAAGCAAACACAGGCCCAGACAGGTGCTCCCAGATGGGTCCCAAGGAACACGGGGGAGCTGAGAGGAAATCAGCACGCTCGTCAGCGGGTATTTGCAGCTCCAGTAGTGCTAAGTTACTTGTGTTCTGTTGTTCAGGGAGTATCCTTTTGCTCTGTCATTCTAAGCTGCCATCTTTTATTTGGAAAATAAATAATGTAACAGGTCTCTGTTACCCTACATCTGCAGGGCATCTGTGATTATCAAGTAAGACAATGACTGTGAAACTGCACTGAAAATTGTCAAGTACTTTCCAAATAGCAGGTATAGAAAATGCTGAGTATCTGAGGCATGAAAACTTCACTAACTTTCAAAGAGAAAAGAAGAGCTCAGTGACAATCTAAAATTATAGCTAATAAAAATTAGTCAACAGAGTCCAAAGCAGATACAAAGTGATCTTAATGAAAATTATATACAATATCGAGAAATGCATTCCTCATTTAACTGACATCATCTAAATACAAAAGAAGGATAATGACCATGAATTACTTTTGTAGGTGGTGAGCCCTCCCAGAGAGGGCTCCTTATCTAGTTAACACTGTCCTCCCCCAACACTGAGTATTTTGAATCATACAGGAAATTTGAAAGAAATTAACAGAGATCACCCACATACCCACCACTTAGATGCTACTATTAACATTTTACACTTGTCTTATCACATATAAATCCATCTGTCCGTCTCTGTGTCCTTCAACCCAGTGCGTTTTGAAGTACTGCACTCTCTCGGCCTACTTCAGCATAGAGCTCATGAATTCTAGTTCATCATTTATTTTTTAAAATGTAAAATTTGCGTGATGAAATGCATAAATCTTGAAGGAACTGGGTAACTTTTGTTATGTGTCATACTGTAGCTCACCATTATTTCCTCAGGAAATATTCCCTTCCTTTCTGAGTCTATCAGAAGAACTCACCCTCATCTCATGAACCCTCCTTGACTTACACTTGTCAGAGGATTAATTTATTAATCTGGGCAACTGTTTGATCCATGTTTGTCTCGATACTAGGCAATAAGCACCATGAGGGTGGAAACTGTTTCCCTAGCGCTCTACCCAGTGTCTGCTACAGGCCAGGGATCCAACAAAAGCTTCTTAGGTAAATTAACAGTGAATATTACTTGGCGAAAGAAAGGTTTTCCTATTTGTTCAATCTGTAAGTATTTACCGAATGACTTCTATATGTTGGACATTGTTTCTGAGGTGAAAAATTGAGGCAAAACTCTCTGTCTTCCTGAAGATTACTTTTGACTAGGGAAGAAACAACTCCATAAAATGAGTTTATCAAAAATGCACAGAAGAGAACTAAAGCAAGGTAAAGTGGTGGGGAGTGACTGGGTTGTTATTTTAGATTCAACACTAGTCTCAGACAGCCTCTTTGGCGACATGACTTTGGGACTGAGTTATGAGAATTCCTGTACTTATGAAACAAAACAAACTAAGGACAAAAGGCCTAAGGAGAGGGCCTGTCCAGCACGCCGCAGGAATGGACGGCTGAAAACTGGTGCAGCCTGACAGGAGTGAGCACGATAAATGCGCTGCCAGGAGCAGTCAAAGATGCCTGGAGAGGCTCTTAGACAGCCGTTTAGGCCACAGTCAAGTCTCTGAATTCAATATGAGATAGCTGGAAGATCGAAGAATTTTAAGCAGAGGACTGACATGCTCCCATTTATTCCTAAAAGTAATATTCTTGAGAATACACTGCTAGCCCCTCACCTCTAATCATGAGAAGAATTTGTGGAGTACAGAACATTATTTTTATTAAGTTTCTTCAGCTATTTATTTGATGCTGGAGATAAGCCAGGGCCCTGTGAATGCCAGGCAAGTGTTCTACCACTGAGCTGCACCCTCAGTCCCTGAATAGGTGGAGTTAGGAAGTGACTGGAGAAGGCAAGATGGGCATCTAACTTCCAGGCTGGGGACCAGCTAATGCCATTGATGTGGCATCTCAGGACCTAAGGACTCTATTAGGAAACCCCCAAAACCCCCCAAAAATCTGAATCCCAAGAAGGTCCAGAATACCACACTAAGTGCTCCTGATTCACCCCAAATACTCTCTCTCACACCTCTAGAACATCCATTTTGACTTGTAAGCTTCTGAAAATGTCCTGAAAGGTCTGTATAATGCTTTCTATAACATTTTTATTTATGGTAGTACTCTGTTTGAAGGACAGGTATCAAAATAAAGTTGAAAACAATTCTGATTAGAAATCAGGAGATACGTTATCTCAGCTTTGATAAAACCATTTGAAAGAACCTGGGCAAATTAACATATGGGCCTCGGTTTTCAAATCAACAAAATGGAAAATCAGGGTATGAACATCTTGACCTCCTTTTCTAGCTCTACCTTTAATCCACTGTAGCTTTAGCTTCTTCCTAGAGTTCTGACTTTATAAGCTTAAAAGGTCAGAAAGAGCATGAAAAAGGTATTTTAAAGAGAATGTCAAATACGGAGAAAACTGAATATAGGATTTGAGGGGTTATTTACCCAAGAACACCTGTGGGGTGGAAAAACCCTCACCCTTCTATGGCAGAAAATGAGTAACTATGACATAATGACTATATAAGAAAAACAGAAAGACATTTTTGTCTCCCTGGGTGTTTGCCACATCAAATTACTAACTCCGAATATTTGTCATTTAATATTTTTAGAAAAGATGCTTACAAAAATCAGGCAAAGGACTTGCTTCTCACTTTTTCCACTTTATAAATGGTCTACTTTGTTCCTCCTCCGCATATTTTTCTCATAGTTTCCCCCTTATCTAAATACTGCCAATGAGTGTCGGGTGCTATTGCAACAAATATTATTCCATACTTTGTTTCTCTCCAGAAATGTCTGTGCCATCATGACTTTGCACATGAAAGCCCATCTGTCTGGAATGTTCTCTGCACAGAGCTTAAATTAGATCTTGGTTCTCCCGCAAGATTTGGCTTGAACGCTACTTTCTCTAACATGGCATTTAGGAGCGTAGGCTCTTGAGTTGGTCGGCCTGAGTTTAAATACTGGTTTAGTCACTTACTGGCCATGTATCTTTAGGGAAGTTCCCACTCCCTCTGCACAGGACTGCTTCTTCATTTATAAATACAAATGGTAATAATAACCATTGAGGAGAGGTGTTGTAAGGATCAAATACATTAACACACGCAAGGTATTCAAAGCAGAACGTGGCAGAAAATGCTTAAAATAAACACCAGTTATTCTTATGATGATAATATTAGTTCTTATTCCATGAACTCTCCCCTACAGTCTGAGATAGGTGCCCATCTCAGTGGTTCCTACACATACACATATCTCCCATCATGTTTAAAATCATTTCATAACTGTTGTACTTGTCTCCAGTGGACTAGAAATTCCTTAAAGCAAGACTCTATTTTTAGTACTGAGTTTTTGTATTGCATACGATGAATTTCAGTTTCATGGAGAAAAACCTCAACACAAAAATAAAGATACATTTAAAACTCAGAAATATCAGTGGAACAATAGAGCAAAATTACTTTTTAAATATGGAATTTACAAACTGTTTTTGAGGGACAGAATATTGATAAATAGAATCAAAATTAAAGAATTAAATAAAAAAAACAAACCTGGAAGAAAAATGAAGGGTCAGTGAAGTTGAGTTAAACAGTCTAGACTGACCGCATGGAGAAAAAGGAGAACAGTCTTCCTTCCACCTACTGAAGTGGGGTAGAAAGTGTGGCCTGAAGAGTAACCTGTTTCCTGCAGATTACAGACAGGGGCTTGGCCACGCTGGGCAGGAACAGGGATGCCTGGCTCAGGCAGCTACTGAGAAACCCTGATCCTTTTCTCTAAACCTGCAAAGCCCTCAGCCTGGGGACTCAGGACACACGAAAGCAGGCAATCACATTTGTCTCGTCCATATTTAATACGGAACACAAGGTCTTGATGCAGAACACTGATAAGGAATGATAACTGTTCTGGCTGAGGCACGGTCCAGGCTAATTTACTTAAAAGCACCTTGGTGAGGTGAACATAATTAATCTCTGTTCTCAGAATAAAGAGTTATTTTCTTTTGGAGAAGTGTTCTGTGTTCTCGAAGAGAATGACAAAACAAATTAATCATTTTCCATTACTCCACACGGAGCCCTTGGATGTTGAAAGAGGATGTGAACAGCTAATCCCCGTACATGGATGAGTTTGTGGTGACAGGCAGATCAGATCTAAATAGAAATCAGGCGAGGTATTTTATTTTTATCATTGTGGCTTTGAGACTGAATTCAAAAATAACGGAGATAAACTATGCTATATTTTTAAAGTTTGCTTTCATAATTAAGCCTTTTTTGAACACTTAGAAACACTTTTGGATCTTATACAAAGCATTCCCCTGATGACTGCTACTAAAACAGACAGCAGCAGAGACTAGCAGGTATATTTTAAAGCCACCAAAAATCTAACTGTACTCTCTCTTAAGGAATGCTCACTACCAGAATATACTTAGTTCAAAGTACCAGCAATTTGCTGTATACCAATATATTTTGGCAGACATCTCATTTCCAAATCTAGTATGAAATAAGAACTATTAGTATGTTTGAGAGGCTCTGTTTCCGTATATACTGAACAGCTGTACAGACAGGAGCAAGATTCAGCCAGGTGCTGAATTTTCAACCACTGGCTGAGAAAGACGGATCATGAAAATCAGTGGGCACGACACCACTGCAAATGTTATCTGGAGGTGAAATGGATCTGGCATTTGCCACAACTAACTGTGTTCCTGGAACTTCAATTGCTAGAAAGTTTTTTCCCCCTTTTCTTTCCCTCCTTTTTCCCCAAATGAAGGCCATGCATCCATTCAACTGAAAAACAATGAAGCTTTGTGGCCTGGTGGTTGGTATGCAAAGGAGCTAGTCTTGCCAAAACAATTTGAAATTTTGAATTTAGGTCTCCTCCTCCATTGCATTTGAGCATATTCAACTAAAATGAAAAGTTCAGCAACCCTCACTAGACGTAGAATTAGCCAAACCACATGACTTTACATATTTAATGTATGCTGTAAAACCTCTAGAAAATAATGGAGTACTCTAAAAATTACAGATGATTTCACAGAAATGTATTTACTATACAGACTGCTGTACATCACTCTTCCATAATTTTTACTCAAGAAGCACTTTAGGCATCTGTTATGTACAAACCAAATCTATCACAACACCAGGACAGATTTCATTCTGTTAAAGCTCACTAGATTTAGTTCAAGGATATTCTTTGGGTTCTTCTTCATTCTGTATCCTCAAATAGCTAAGAGAGATCAGCTCTCTGCTACCTTTCTCTTCTTGCACGGACGCTGATCTCCACGTGGGATTCCATCCTCATTACCTCATCTAAACCTAAAAAAAAATTTTTTTTTGGATGCTGGTAATCAAACTCAGGTCTTGTACTTGCTAGGCAAACGCTCTATTCCTGAGCTAAATCCCCAAGCTCCTAATAATCTTCCAATAGCCCCACTTCAAAATACCATCTCACTAGGGGTTGATATTATGAAATATGAATTTTGGGGGCACACAAACACGCAGTCCATAACAGGGACTAGCTTTACTTACTATTTTTGAATTTATGCTATTCGTCTATAATAGTCATTCAACAAATATTTATTGAATGTGGTGCTACAGTCGTTTCTTAGTCATCTAATAAATATATATATATATATTTGTATAGCAACAACATTTTTAAAAATAGCAAATATAAAAGATTAGACAATTTATGTTTGATTTGGAAATGGTCCCATATGCTTCTAAGTGGATGTGGGTGTGTCAGGAATCCTGGAATTTACTATAAATGAAATAATGACTTTCTAACATTCAGATCACACTGACTGAGGCAGGCCTTCTACCTTAACTATGAGGACCAACTCAGATTCCCTACACTCTTGTGGGATACTCTGGGACAGGACATTTACAAGAAGGACTTTAAATTGCTTCCCTTCTACAAACCCCTAACCTTTAGCTGAAGAACAGAGGTGATAAATTTGTGTTATATTATTTGTAAGAGAGTACAAAGGTACATATCTGAGATACAATGCTAAGGCCTGCAGAACACTGCTTCAAATGTACAGTATACGCTCTCCCTCTCTAAAAGGGAATTCAGTGTTTTAAAAGAAGTATTTAAAGATGCAAACAAAATATCTACGGATAAGTCAAAACTAGGTCTATTATATTTGATATCATTTGAATAAGTTAACTGCAATATGCACACCATGCAAAAGACCAGACAATTCATTTGTAAGAACATACAAACTAAAGCAGAAGATATAAAACAGCTATCAGGTCCTGGAACCTGGATCAATGTACTAGCTTTCAGTAACACCAGTTGTCACCACTTACTATCTGGGTCCATCAGGTATTTTAATTTTTGATATTTTAAGCATCTGATGAATAGTTCAGAGAAGAATAAAGGGGTGGAAAAATAACATTAGAAACTTTAATAAAAATTTAACCATATTACACCTTTTCCTGGGTTTGAAGGTCTGAGTGCAATTGGGGGCAGCAAAATTGCCGTTCACCAGCCTGGAAAATACCCATCTAATAATTACTGATTCTAGATTTCAAATATAAGTTTTAATTTGTCATTACTTCTGGTTTATTCTCTTGTACTTTCATCTTGAAAGCACACTATTTTAAAAATGTGACAGATTCTATTTTTTTCATTGACAAGGCTATCTTTACTACATAAGTTTTTTTCACTTTTTAGATTTATAAGCATCAATTAGCATGATCGATGCAATGAAAAATTTTACTTCTAGATCACTACTTCTTTTCAATTTCTTTTGTATACAATAAGCTTTCAACATTTGCCCACCTATGAACCCTATGAAGTAATCTTGGTGTAGAAATCTAATAAAAGATAAAGACTACAGTCACACATTCTTTCAGCAAATTATCTGGTCCAGGTTTCTGTGGCAAAATATTACATGACGCAATCCATCTCTGTAAGGATTCAACTTAACCTGATTGCAGTCACCTTGAGTTGGAACTGCTGGGACAGCCCCTAAGAAACCCTTGTCAGTTTGGCCAGTTTCTCAATATACTTTAAACGGACAGAACCATCAGAGTGGTATATGCAGCTTTAAGACCCGCTCCTGTGTCAGGAGCACCAGGAAGCCGGCTGACATTCTGAGATCAGCTTGAGAAAAACCAGATACATTCCAACTTGGATGAAGCAGCTTTTTGTCCCAACTTCATAGCCCCCTTCTCCCTTCCTACAGGGACCCACTGATCTTGCTTCCACCCAGGACCACACTTCTGTCAGGAACTTCCCAATAGTTTGCACAGTGTGCAGCCCTTTATCTTTTTGGATCTTTTGTTGGATTCCACAGCACATTGAGGCCAGTTCTCATATACACTGGGACCATGTTTTTCTGAAACAATTTTGTTGAATAGATAGCTGGATGTGAGTATCATATTCCTCTGATTTTTGAATCTGCATAATTTCATCTAGAGTATTGTCATTCGAGGATCCATGAGCTGATTTTCTGCTTTGGCAATCAATTTCATCATCATCATCAGAATCTAGAGTGCTGCTATCTGCCTTACAATCATCTTCTGAGTCATGTGGGAAAATATCTTCCTCTGTCAGTATTCTTTTTGACATTATGAGAGCAAATGAAAAATTCTGAAATCTCAAACTGCATTCAATAGAAGTAACAATAATTTTAAGAATCTACAAAGTGTTTTGTGTCTTTCTGAAAGATACAGTATTTTGTTGGAATGCACTTCACAGTAACTTTGCTACATGTCCTGTGATAACTGATTTTTCAAGGATGTGTGAAAACAAACAGCCTTGGAAGACAGAGATAGTGTCTCCCTTGGGAAAGAAAAGTTGGGTGAAACTTGTTGATGCTCCTTTTAAAAGAATGGGGGTTTACAGGCTTGGGCTTCCTCAGTTATAGTGCACAGTCACTGTGTGTGCCACGCTGCATGGGTCCACCTCCCAGACTCCCGCAGGACTTGGAGGGGAAGGCAGCCACTGCAGACGTGAAGTTCGTCTGGCTGCTGCGCCTTTGACTCCCGTCTTTGGCCAGCACTCACCGAAGTGTGAGGGGCTAACTTGCTGGCTTGCAAGTAGGGCAACATCTCATACCCTTCTCAGTTCTTGATACACTTTTGCACAATACAATAACAAAACTGAAATATTAATACAGATGTTTCAGTTCACTTATAGTGCTTTTCTATACGATTCCATTCTCATATTTTTAGTAGTTTCTTATATAGTTAGGAAAAATTGACAAATAATGACAAAACAGTCTCCAGGATAATAACATAATAAAGTGTTTTCGAAAATAAGATCACCAAGATCCATTATGCATCTGTAAGACCAAATGAGTCCTATTCTATTTTTGTTTGTTTTGTTTTTTGGGGACAGGTTCTGGCTTTGCAGTTCAGGCTGGCCTTGATCTCACTTTGTAGCCCAGACTATCCTTGAATTCCTGATGATCCTCCTGCCTCAGCCTCCCAAGGGCTGGGCTTACAGGTGTGCAACACCGCACCCGGCTTTCTTTAGTGTGTGTCTTTGTGTGTTTGTGTGTGTTTGTGTGTGTGTGTGTATATATATGTGCTGGGGATCAAACTTAGGGCCTTGCACTTGGTAAGCTCTACCACTTGAGTGAAACCCCCAACCCCCTATTTTTAAATATAAGGAAATTTTCTCTTTAATCTCTGGAAGATCCTTGAAAAAGAGAATAAAAATAAAAACCTATGAGCAGAAATTTAAAAAAGAAAAAAAACACTGGGTCCACTGATCCTCATAATTTTGAGACTAAACTAGCTCTAACAGGCTCTCAATCTTTTACTATCACTTTCAGAATTCTCTTCATTCTCTTGGTCACAAGTTTCTCTTCCCTGATTCATGTCTATGTAGTCTGAATGAAGTTTTATAGGAATTAATGAAGTATTTGTCCCATTGCCACCTTGGAGTATAGTCTCTATCCCTAAAGAGGAACCAACCCCAAAATTTTTTATGAAATCTTAGTCAACATGCTAAAGACAAATGAACAACCAACTTATTCATTATACTCATTATTTAAAAAAAATATATATATATATATCTTACTGTTCATATAGTTTGCAAACTTTTGTAGATTGGCCAATTTTTTAAAATTAGTTGAAAATCAAAGAACTGGTCATTTAACAAATTCATCACAGGGTAAATTGGCCCTTGAATTTAAGTCTGACAAATTCAAATTTTAAAAATAAACTCTCTAAATTCTTAAAAAACTAAGGAAAATAAAATTGAGAAGAAATCTCACAGCTGTTGTTTTGATAAATGAAAAAAAGAAATACAGAGGGACGACATGATGGTACCATTAGAGAAGGCATGAAATTCAGGGAAAAGAAGAAGGACTAAATCCACCTGATACGAAAGCAGAGTAAAGACAGGTTCTAGAGCACAGGCCACACAGGCACACTCCCAGAGGTCACACGGAGGGGAGATGGGTGCCCAGTGAATCACCTGAGGGCTTTCACAAGTACTGGGTCCACCTTGGGCTAACAAAATCTGAGGCTACACTCAGGTGCTACACAGTCAGTACTGGGATTATTATAAAAACCCAGTTTACATTTCTCAGAGGATAAATTTGAAATGATTAAATTTTGGAAGCAAAATTTATAGAATGACTACTAGCTAATGTGATAAAATAGGAGTAGAATGGAAATGTCCTGATTAACAAGCCAAACTTTCCGGTCCATACACTGCTCTTGCAGCTGGTGAAAGTAATACACACATATGGGAGAGCTAATTTTAAAATGTAGAACAGGACTTTCTCACTAATTCTCTCATATGATCCTCTCAACCTGTAAGACAGACAGAATAAGTATTAAGTGTAACTCACAGATAACAGAAATGAGGTTCAGAGATGTGTCCCTGGGAAGAGACAGAATTCACAACTTGGTCCTCTAGCTTCAATTCACCAAAACCAAATCATACTTTATGACAGCCAGAGGTCACCTGGCTCTTGCAAGACTCAAGTGTTTTAATTCGGTAAATCGAAGTTTAATACTTTAGACTATGTAGTTAATGTCTGAGGGCCATGAAAGAAAATGTCAAGAAAGTGTTCCATTAGACTTTACAGCGGATGAAGGAAGAAGTCAGATGTAGTAGAGAAAAATATTGGACAGGTTTCAGAAAACCATTTATGGAAGATCAGCTATGCAAAATAAGTGAGAAGAGAACCTAAAGAGAATAATGAGGGAAGGGAGATTCTGATGACTTTTTACTGTTTGAAGTTCAAATATAATGCAGTTGGGGCAATGATAGGTTGCAATCATTCACTAATGTTAAATAATTAACATGAGACCATCTGAGGTATTTATATTAATAGTGCTAATAGTGACAATTTATACTCTCTCCAGCCTTTTATCTGAGATCAAAGTTTATTAAAAGCCCTAAACAAACTTCATAAACACTTGTGTAAGTAGCATCAGAGCTGTTATGCAGACACATAAAATAAAAAAGATCAACTGAGATATTTAATATAACTAAGCAAAATCAAGACAGAACTAGTAATGCAACCTAGAGGCACGACAATTTTTTTTTTACAACATTGAAAAGGAACATTCAAAAGGAAGAAAATTAGATTGGAATTGCTTTATGGGAGCTCATTTACCAATAAGCTTTGGGCATACTCTGAATGTGGTCCAAGAATGTCAGTTCAGTTCTCTATTTCTGAGTCTGCTTCTTGCCCTGCACAAGATAAATATGGAATCTGCTTGCTCATTTTTTTCCTCTTCACTTTGTATCATTCTCTAGGTACTTATGAAGTGTTCCTTACTCATGTCTTTATTTACCCTCACCAGTCACAAGAAGGGGATGTGGAATGGAAAGAACACTGTGTCACTATCAGGATAGTTGAATTCAAGCCCTAGTTTTGCCACACTTGGAAATTCCTAACCCTCTCTGGTCCCTAGATGTCTTGTGTCTGAAATGGGGGCTTTCCACAAAGATCTCTAAAATGCCTTCCACCTTTAACATTATCTAAAATGTGAGATCCACGGCCCAAGGGACCTAGTCTGTTACATACTCTAGGACAGTGTTGAAACATGGTACAAGCTCAATAAATATCTGCTGCAGAATATTATATCACTAAATCAGAGAAACTTGTTTGATATTAACTATTGGCAGGGTGGAAATTCTGTGATGATCAGATTTTAACTACTCCTGGATTAGAATAGAGCCTATTAGAGAGAGGAACGTCTATAATAGTTACCTAGTCCAGCCCAATCGTTTGAAAATTAAAAATAAATGAAAAGAAGATGAACAACTTGCCCAGAATCATGTGCCTGGCTATGATGGAGATGTGATCACAACCTGGACTTTCTAATGGTTAATCAGATACTATTATACTATCTATCATTTAAAACTAGGGAAAAATATTTATCAGCTAAAACTTTATATAATTTGTTAAAACTGGATGCACAATATGAAAATTCTTCAAATCCATTTTTCAATACCTAACACACACTACCCCTACATACTATATATTAAAATGTAATACTAATATTTTGTTTTACAGTTAAGTCTGGGTCTTTAGAAATACCCAAATATACTATTATTCTAAGAATCCACATAGATATGCTCTTTTAAGGATAGTAGAGGTATTTCTTATTTGTATTGTATTTTTCAGAAACATACTTCCATTGTGTTTTATAATACACATTTATATTATCTTCAGAGCATAAATCAAGAGCTCTTTTTTTACTAGGTTATTGATAGTGTTTAGGACAGGACGATAAAACACATTATCGAAGCAGTTAGGCAGTATAGCTACTTATCAACATCAAATATGGAGCTGTCAGTCTGACCTCCAAACACTGAGCAATTCAATAATACTAAATTTATCAGCTGGTGAAGCTGCATGCATTATGTAGCTTCTCAATGATACCTTCCTTACGTTACTACTTTTATGGAAAATTTGACAGGGCTGTAAGAAACAATTTTTGCAAGCAAAAGGAACTCTTACATTTTTAACTCGGTCATCGCCTCTTGTCACAAGGTTGCAATGCCGCATAAACTGCCCACTTGTTTAGCAACATTTTCTTCACTTGACCATAAGCACTTGTTTTAGAGGCTTAACCCTTTGAACATGGCCTCATTATTGGAAAAGATACATATTTTATTACTGGCTAGCACAGAACACAAGCTCTGTATTTTGGGACAAGGTGGAAAAAGGAGAATGTCTAGATTGTTTCACCCAAGATCCCTCATGAGAGATTCATGAGGATATTTCCGTTTGCCCTCGATGCGAATATACAGAAGGTAGACCAACATTAGAGCAGTGGGAAACTTGGCAGAACGGGCTAGGACAGGGTTTGTGCAAAAACCCTTTTCCGGTTTCAGTTTGAATGGGTTCCCAGGAAGTGTCAAGTCTGAACAAATCCAAAATTTTACAATGTGTCTCAGCCAAAACTGCTGAGATTCACCTGATTCTGGGTCAAAACTGTACAGAGCACACTGCGTTTTATTTGGTGTAAAGCCAATTGGATTGAACCTTTCAGGCAACCTCAATGAGAAGCTCATAGCCTTGGCAAAACCAAAAATGAACCTAGCTTGATTTTTGGTTCTGAAATAGCCAGTTCGGGCTTTGTAAGGAGATAATGGCAAGTTTTTCTCAGCTTCAAGATTCTTCCAAATACTCAGGAGAGGCACTGCAAATAATTAACAGCTATTTGGCCAGATTTACATACTCAACTCAGTGTTTCCTGGGCCTAACAGGAGCACTGTAGCAAGAACATTAACTCATTTGGGTGCCTAGATTGCGAAGTGTCCTAGAGCTCAATTCTGTGTGCTAATACAGAATGACAACTCTTCTTCAATCACTCTGCACCTGCAGAGTGGGATGCAAATATAGTGGGATGAGGCATAATTAGTGAAAGATTCCATGAAGGAAGAAAAGAAAATCTAAGACTGTAACAGCAAATGGCTATTCAGAGACAGTAGAAAGAAAGTGTATACAGCATTACTTTGCAACTTCCACAGAGACTTGGAGCACACCCAGGGGTTACTGGACAACAAGATTAAAGATTAAACACTGTGTCCAGACCTGCTAATCTAGTACCATGAATGCTAGTTGAATGAATCCTTTAGAGATATGCTTCAGATTCTACACTTTTTTTTTTAAAACTACTTCTAAGAATTTTCTGGTGACTTGTAATATTTCCTAATATAGGCAAGTTTGTGTATAATTTTTCTCCATGTAGCTTTAGGTTCATCCTATTAGTTATGTTAGCTCCATTAGTATACTCTGGAAAGAAAGGAGATTAGGATTTTTTTTTTTCTACTGGAGAAGCTGATTAAACACTAACACACTGCAACTACATAATTTTGCATCTGCTTTCAGCTAAAGGTTTTCTACCCTTCTCCTAGATGCTTTCTAAAATAATTAAATTATGCCCCCTCACACACGTTTTTAGATTGTTTAAATGTTTTCAGTTGTTTAAAATTTTTCATCATAAGATTAAGTAGTTAAAAATGATGACATTTCTGCAATATTATAAATATTGATATTTTCAAATAAAACACTTATATTACTATCAATTTATCTGATTAACTTTACATTCCTCAGTGATTTGTTGATACTATTCATCCACTTACAGAATAAATATGATCTTTTTAAAAACAGAAATCTTACTGTGATCCTTTTTACTTTTATTTCCAATCTCTTTTCCATTATAGATTTTTATCCTAATATAAAATACATGTGCTCGTAAGTCTTCTGTTTGCTGTATCGCACTTTATCTTTTGCTGTAACAGAAATGTATATAGAGAGACAAAAAAAAATGATTCTTAACAAAATTTGAGGAAAACTGGTTCTTAACAAAAATTTCCCCTTCCTGATCTGAATTAGTTTGTATCTATAGGTAAATACTAATTGTTATTTGAACAGTAGCATTTGCAAATGATGATAGTTTTACTGCACTGGCTAGGACTGCACGCACAGTATTTAGCAGAACTTGTGGAATGGAACATCTTTTGTTTGTTGCTGGTCTTAAAGGAGGACTTTTAAAATTTCAACACTACACTGAACTTTGCCACAGATTTTTTTTTTCCACATGGCCTTTATCAGACATAGGAAGTTGCCTTCAACACTTAATTTGCTGAAACATGGACAGTGATGCTTAGTGATGGTGGTGTTCATAAATGCTTCTTATCTGTCTACTGAGAAGACTTCATCAAATTTCACTTCTTAATTTGTCATTATGTTGAAGTAACATTAAACCAACCTGAATACTTGGAATAAATTCAACTTCTGCACGACTAAATTATGTTTTTTGTATATTTGTACATACTATACAAAACAACATGAATTGCTATATAGTATATTTCATTCATGTTAATGAGTAAGAAGGCGGCAATTTCCTTTATTTATATTTTGTTTTACTGCAATAAGGTTATGCCAATTTGCAACATGATTTGGGCATAGTCTTTTTTAGTCTCTGGAAAAGTTTTTGTAAAACTGAAATTATCTGTTCCTAAAACATCTGCTAAAACTCATATACAAAATTAGTTGGGTTTGGTGGTCCTTTTTAGATAAAATTTTAATTGATTAAAATTGTTGATTAAACGTTATGTTTTAAATATTCAGCCATGGAACTATTCGTGCTATTTCTTCTTAGTTTTAGCAAATTATATTTTTCTAGAACTTTGGTTATACTCACCTATGTGGTGAAATTCTCCATTCTCCAGAGTTATATCCTCTTTTCCATTCATAACGGACAATGGTCTTTTTGTTGTAGTTAGTTAATAAAATCAAATCAGTTAGTAAAATAACCAACTATACTTTGTTGGCCTTACTGCATGCTCACTTTTTAATTCATTAATTTCTGTTTTCTCTATTTTTTTCCTTTCTCTAGATTTCTTTAGGTTTATTATTTTAATTTTCACCCTTTCTTTCCTAATGTAAGCATTTAAGTCTTTATATTTCCCCCAAATACTACTTCCGCTGTATTCCACACATTTTAACACAGATTATTTTTCTTTCAGTTCTACATATTTTATCATTTCTACTAATATATTTTGACTTGAGGATTATATAGAAATTGCTTTGAAATTTCTAAATGTCTACGGTTCACCTGATTATTTTTTGAATCCTGGAGATAGATTTGACTGTCACAAAATTCAGTCTCACAAATATCAACAGAAATCGATGTGCAACTTTCAGTTTTCATTAGAGAGATATTACATGCCTTTCTTTTCCTTCTTTTCTCTAGTTATAAGGGAAATATAATGGCCAGAGGTGAGACAGGCATTGGATAATAAGGAGGCAGCAATATATTGAGGATGGCAGAAC
Source organism: Hystrix cristata (assembly GCA_004026905.1). NCBI lineage: Eukaryota > Metazoa > Chordata > Mammalia > Rodentia > Hystricidae > Hystrix > Hystrix cristata. Next base: position 213,146 of record PVJO010000079.1, on the reverse strand, counting down.
AAAAAGAAAGAGCCTGGTTTCCTTACATGGTGTCACCACCATATCTGCCATAGCTCACTTACATTTGAACTATTACATAAAATAACAACTAATTTTTATCTTAATCCATTTTTACTTTGTGGTGACTCTGTTACTCCAGTCATGCCTAACTTGAATACAAAAGTATGAGCATCTAAATTATCATGGTACTAATGGAAATGAAAATACAGTCAGATTTGAGAGGTGATAAAAACTGAATTTCCTCCTTGCATTCCCTTTCACTTCTTTACTTTCTACTATAGTATCTACATTTCCTCTCTCCCTTCACTTCTCACTTATCAAGTTTACTAGCTCCTTCCTCTGAAGCACATACCCACTTTATCGCTGTCCTTCTGGCATGAAACCGCCCCAATTCCTAATTTTGCCAGCACATTTCTAAAGCTGGATCACCACCAAGGGCCCCATTCCCTTTTCACATGCAATCTCTCCTGCTCTACTCTGTCCTGCACACTGCCATGGCATTTGTATCTCTTTACAACACAGCCCGAGTAAAAGCCTTCTATGGCTCTCACAACTCCAACCCCAACTTTGCAATGCAAATGACAGAGAATATAGTGACCACAGGCCTCTTTCCAAAAGGGCAATCAGAATTCTTCTGGACAAGTTTTCAGAGCCACTGCTGACTAGCAAAAAGTGGTACTCAGGAGGAACTCACTTGTTCCCTTGACACTAAACATCAAGTCTGTTACAGTTTAGATCTAATGGTCCTCCAATCTCAGGTTCAGAGATGGGGCCTAGTTGAAAGGGGTAGATCATTGGGGGTGTGAATTGGAAGGGTGTATTCTTGCACCTGGCTCCTCACCTTTCTTTATCTGTTTCAGGCTGCAAGTTGAGCACCATTCCCCTAACAGGTATTTTTGCCAGGCCATTTGTGCCTTGGAGCCCACATACCATGGAATGAATCCACTGAAACTGGGAGCCAAAATAAGTCTATCCTCCTTTAAGCTGCATGTTTCAGGTATGGCGTCTCAGGCATGGGAAACTAATACAAAGTCCAAACTCCTTGGTTTGTATTTCAAAAGGATAGATGCTTTCTATTATTCTCCTAAACTGTTACGTATACTGTCTCCTATGAATCTAGGGTGGAAAAATGTGAAAGGTTTAGAATCAAAACAAAAATTTATGAGGTATCTTCAATAGGAAAGTAGCTTTTCCTAGTACACCCTTTCAGTTTTTCTGACTCTAGGAGACTGCTTCACCTGTCATTGTCTTTGAGTTATTTACAACTCTGAGTTGCAAATAACTTATGGCAGTTCAAATGGCTCTTGTTCACAGGCAATAAATTTTGTCTGGTGAGTTTCAACCGATTTCCCTTTTTCATTTGGAAGAAGCCAAATTTGGCTCAATTCGACATTAATTTCATGACTCTTTAGTCCTTATATAAGTGTGGATCTTTGAGTTTTCCTTTAAGTCAGTTTTACTCCTGCTTATTCCCTCATCAATTAGTGTATTACATATATTCGTTAGGATTTCATTTTATTTATTTATTGTTTCTTTGTTTGTTTGTTTGGGGGAGCTGCTAGGGATTGAAGTCAGGGCCTTGAGCTTGCTAGGCAAGCACTCTACCACTGAGCCAAGTCCCGAACCCCAGGATTTCACCTTATAACTATATGAGAATCATAATTTTGCATTATAATTTTACATTTGTAAAAAAATATTATTTTAACAAACTGTTGATTTCTGATTTGAGACTCGGATCACACTCCCAGTATAGAATGCCTTCTCTGGCTCCTTCTACCTGACATTACTGATTGTTCATGTTTCACAGATAAACTAAATTCCCCATCATGTCTTCAGACCGCAAAATCCATGATTTTCGTGATGAACCTAGACTACAATGATGTCTTAATTTATTTTAGTTATCTTTTCTTTACAATAGCTCCTTCAGTATGTACTGTTTCATGAATGCGACGTATAGCGTATTTTTACCTTAAACCATTAATTTATTTTTATATAAGTGACTTTTCTATTTGAGTACAAGTTCCTCGAGGGCAATGATCACAGTTTGTTTTCCTCTTTTCCTCCTAGTGTCAGCACAGTACCTTATACTGTACAGTGCCCAGAAGATTCCACTGCTGGGTCTCACCAATTGTCAATGAGTGGGAATTCTTAAGATTTTTCTCCAGCTCACCAGTTAGCTATATTTGAGGGATCAACTTGCTATACTTTACCTGAAAGCGGTTCCTTCCCAGGAAAATTCATGTTAAACTTTAGTGAAGACAATCAGAAGGTTTGTAAAACTCAAATAGTGTATAGTACAAACCAGAAAGTCTAGGAAATAAAGAATAAATTGATGTACTTCTAGAGAATTTTATTCCCTAACTACTGCACTGATAGTTTATAAGTGTATTGCTCAGCACAGTCTCATATGATGGCAAGATGCATTTAGTTCAAATTCTTTCATTCTATAAATGTTTATTTATATGGATGTATTTTTAAACTTTATTTGACAGTACTGGGGACCGAACCAGGGCCTTTGCCGTGAACTACATCCCCAGCCCTTACAAAAGCTTACTGAATGTTCATGATCTATCAGGAATTTTGACAGAGCCTGGGGATTCATATGCAAATAAAATGCAACTTCTAATCCAAGCAGCTTACCTACCACCAAAGGAAGCAGAGGAAAAAGTTGAAGAGGAGGAAAACTGGACACAAGACTATGACGTCAGCACAGGGCCAATTAGTGGCAAGCCAAAACAAGTTTTTCATTACGATAAGAAGAATGTGCTATTTTCAGGTATTACAGCCATCTGAACCTTTAAAGCAATCTACTTTGAATATCCCTAACCAAAGAATAAAATTTCAGACCCTCGCATACTGGCGTCACCATGACAGACAGGCTCCCTGTGGCACCTCAGTGCTGTAATCCCACAGCCACCAATGTGTACCACCAACACCTTCATATGGCTAAGAGCTGAGTTTTGAGAGAATAATAAATGATCTTGAGATTGCTTTCAGCATATTTGATTTTGTGAACTATGAAATACTTTACCAGTTGAATAGTCTACCAAGTGAATTAAATTCTGCTCCTTATAATGCCACACGAAGCCAAAGGACTTCATAATATTTGAACATTAACATCATTATTGAGCATTTTAATTTTTATGGTTTTACTTATGATAATTATTTTAAATTAAAACTATCTTGAGAAAACTGCTAATGTAAAAAAAAAAAACTAGTCCATTTAATCAGTTTTATCTTTCTCATGGTGATTGTAATTTTTACTTTTAATCCCAGGGGAACCCTTACAATAAGACTCTTAAAATCCTGTTCTGTATCACTTTAGTAGTAAAGGTATTAGGTAAATAAAAAGACTGGCAAATACAAATAAGGTTATAGATTTTTGTTGATATAATTTTTAGTTTCAGATATTACGTCAGTATAATTCATATGATTAAATAAAGAAACAATTTTAAATGATAGCAAAACCCTAAAGGTTGTTTGGTCCTATATATATTCACACAAGCTTTCTCTCAATTCTCACAATCTGAAAAGTTACTTTAATTTCAAATAGTTTTACAAATGTAGGACTCAAGAAAGATGTAATTTGCTAAATGTGTGAATGGCATTTTGTACCCTGAATACAGCTCCTCAAACTAAAAAATTCTGTTTTTGCTTCATATTTTTAAAAACAGTATTTAACTCTAAAGCCAAATCTTGTTGGCAAGACATTCCTAAGGTTAAGTAAAATACATGTGGGGAAACACTAAACATTTTACTCACCTACAATGTCATCATACTGAAAATTACAAAGTTAGTGTACTTTCCAAACAGCTCAGTTAAATCTAAAGAACTTATTTGCCTACTGGAGTCTGGACAATGTCATTCAAAACCACTGGCTTACAAAAATATGCCCTATTAGCATCTTCTCATTCCTTATAAAATAAACATTTATTACTGTATTGTTTAAGGACTTTTATTTTTTACTGTTCATTAAAAATATACAAAGAATCATCACTACTCTCAACATGACCTTAATATTTAATGTAAGATTGGTGTAATTGGAATACATCTATAATCCTAGCACTTGGAAGGCTGAGGCATATGAGTCTCCATGAGTTCGAGGTCAGCTTCAGCTACTAATGAGTTCAAGGGCAGGATGAACTACATAACAATACTGTCTCAAATAATAACTACAATACCCCACAAAACAAAACAATAACAACAACAACAAAACATACATATTCCCACATATAGATATATACAGATGTATTTATGAATTTTCTTAAAGGTATTTGGTTTGGTTTGTATGTATGTATGTATTTATTTGGTTTTTTGAGACAGAGTCTTGCTATATAGTTCAGGCTGACCTTGAACTCACTGTGTAGTCCACGCTGGCCTTGAACTCCTGGCAATCCTCCTGCCTCTCTGCCTCCTGAGTGCTGGGATTACAGGTATGTGCCACTACACCCAACTAAAAGTATTTTAAAATGCAAAAATATCCGCATTCAGTATTTGCATCACATTTTTATGTCTTCATACTTTTTTCTTACATAACAGCATGGTGATCTTTACTCTTTTAAAAATATGACTTCGTAACTGCATAGTATTTTCTCATAAGGTAATACCACAATTTATTTTAATGTCCTTCCAATTTGCAGTTATTATTGCAAAAATATTTATAAAAGTAAAAAGCTAAGAGGCTGAGGCAGGACAATTGCCAAGTTCAAGCATAGGTTGGGTAACTTAGCAAGATCCTAACTCGAAATAAAAATAAATACTAAAAAATAATGGCCGGGATCTATCTCAGTATAAAGGTTCTGGATCCACTATCCAGTACCAAAAAAAAGTACAATAGCTGTATTTTATAAAACTTTTGCTGAAAAACAGAAAGTAATAAAATCACAACCCATAGTTCCTGTCTAACAATCTACTATGTTTTATACCTGTTTTCATGTAGATGTGCCCCCCCAAAGCCTCATGTGCTCATGGGTAGGGCTTTTGGGCTGTGACTGGGTCACGGAGGTGAGATACTCACCCGTGGATTAGTCCACTGATAAATTTACAGCTAAATGTGATCTGGGAGGTGGAGCCTGCTGAGAGGAGGTGGTTCACTGGGGGTGTGGCCTGGCAGGGCCTAATTCTCTCCCGCCTCCCTCCATCTCTCTCTGCTTCCTGCTGCCATGCCAAGAGCAATTCTCTGCCATGGCCCTCTGCACGCTGTACTGCCATGGAGCCGGCCAGGTGTGGACTAAAACCTTTACAGACCACGACCAAAATATACCTTTCCTCCTTTGAGCTGTGAGAACTAGGTACTGTGTCTCAGCCAGGAGGAAGGAACTAAGACACAGCCATTGTTATCAGCTCCACAGACTCTCTTCTGTTCTTTTCTTACATGCCACCAGGTTACCATTAAAGTACATGCGATTTTGTATCTTGAATTTGTTTTTCATTTAATGTTATAAGCTTCTTCCACAACCATTCTGGCTGGCACATGGGGTGATTTCATACTTTACCTATTGCTCCATTGCCAAACAATAAATTTGCTTCTCTTCTTTTACTAAAAAACAAATAATTTTCCAACAAATATTGAAAGCATGTAGTCTTTACATCAATGCACACAAAAATTATGTCCTCACACTAGATTTCTACAAGTAAGATCATTCAGAAAGAAGCTGATCAGGCTTTAATTATTTTTTGGATACTGGTGAAAACAATGTGAACCTTGAAAATGTAGATTTCAAAGTATAAACAGCATCCTGATCTCAGCTTCTTATCAATCAATCCTTTTAGTAAATGTGAAATACAGAAATACTCAAGGAATGCATTATATTTAAGTTGTGTTTTCCATAAATTAGTACATCCTGGCATATCTTTCTTGAGAAAGCAGTGACTACTTAAATTCATTCACTTTTTTTTTCCCATTAAAAATGTCTATATCCACATACCTTTCAGAAATAATTTAGCTCATTTCTCCCTTGAATCTTAGAAATAATTTTAGAAATCCTTCTTGGAACTGCTTCCTTTGGTGTGCTCTGAAATTCACATCTGGAGATAACAGTAATCCTAATACAAGAAGAAGGAAAATGCCCCAACTTACCATTTCTAATGCATTTACACGGTCCTGCAAATAAAACAAAATATATAATTATAAAACTATACAAAAATTGTTACATGTTCACTCATTTTGCAGGTTTTCTATTTACCCTCTGTTAATAATAATTTATGTTAAAATTGTAAAAAATGAAAATTTTGCAGAATGATCTCAGCAACAGAAAAATAGCCATACGAGAATCACTGTATCTTTTCTCATTTATCTAGTGTTAGGCTTTAAAATTAAGTATCAGTTCGGGTCCAGGTCCTGAAAGGAACAGATCTTACCACTTTTGCATTGCTAAAATTACCCTAAAAGAAAAAAGAATACCCTTAAAGATATATAAATATTAGATAAACTTGAATGTATGAATATTAGTGATATCAAAATGAAAGCATATACTCTCTCATGAGGTAGACAATAAAAATATCATCTCAAAGGAAGGTAAAATTCAGATGAAAGAAAAACTTGATTAAATCTAATTGATATGTATATCATTACTGAAAACAAGACAGGAAAATAAGTAAGGAAGTATTTACATGCAGCCAATCCTGAACCCAGATAGGCCTTCACTGTCTATAGCATTTTATGAGGGTTACAGAAATACTGGTTTTAAAAGGGGTCACTGATAACATTGTTCAAAAGCTTATTCAGAAGAAAATGGTTGTAATTTCAACTCAATAGTTATACTCTCAATTTCTTCCAGAGCTAACAGCTATCGAAAGAAAGTAGCTTCCAAATTAAAACAAAACAAAACAAAACAATCCACCTTTAATCCCAGCACTCAGGAGGCTGAGGCAGGAGTTCAAGGTCAGTCTGCACTACATAGCCAGACCCTGTCTCAAAAACCCAAAACCAACAAACAAAGGGAGCAGGGAGGGATGGGAGAAGAGGAAGAAAAAAATTAAGATGTGTTATATACATATACAAACTCCCCAAGATAAATGAAATCATATGTACTACAAATATGTACTTTTTAAAAAAATTCTGAATTTGAAAGAGAGCAGTCTAAAGATTTAAAAAAATGGAAAACCATTTCTTCTAGGAGGGTCGAGGCCATTTGGCTTTCTTGTCTATTATTTAAGCAATTGTAGGAAATCTGTGGAATCTGGATTTTTGTTTAATCAAATTAATTTATCATAAGTAGTAAGGGGGTGGTGAAAAGGACTCAGCTCAGGTCTCCTGTGGCCCTGTGGTAACTCAACTTGCACTTGCAAATGTTTAGGAGCAGAGTGAACTGGACACCCTGCATGCTCCCAGGCTCACTTCAGACAGAAGCCTCACCTCTGCGGTCCTCTGCAACCAGACCTCGAACCCTTTGACTGGGAAACCGAGCTTAGCATTCTACCCAGGAAACATTTGGTTTTTGTGGTCATGTGTCAAATAAATACACTATGCAAAGCCAGCCCAAAACAGACAGTTTTTAGCAATAGAATCTATTTAGTTGCATGTTTTTGGCATACTTGGGGGGCCTCATTCGTGCCCCCGTAGTTTTCATAAAATAACTGCTATTTCACTGGTAACCTGTGCACTGTCACATCTGAATGCTTTATAATGAATTCATATGATGCCTCATGGGAGCTTTGATCTGCTGTTACCAGGCTTCTTACTCACCACACATCTGGAATAAAACCATTCGGCAATCTTTATCATCCTTTGCAGACTGAAAAGAACCTCATTAGCTGCCTTATACAGACATACACAGCCTTTGGGCAGTTTATATGAACCATTGTGAGAGGCTCAAAATATTTACGGCCCCTATTTGGGCCTTACATTTTCCCTATACCATTGGCTTTCGGTCTGATCTTATTTAGGATTAGCATGTTTTAAGTGCCCACACAAGCTGGTTTCAAACTGATGACTTCACACTATGCCGAAACAGTAAAACTGAATTAAATTCTGTGTTTTTTCTTACCATGGTATTTGGCAAAGATAAACTGATATAATAATTTATATTGAGTTGTTATTTTACTTAAATATTTATTAAATGAGATTAAAAGAAATATGTATATAACCTATAAAATTATGGATTCAAATGGTCAAAACACATTTTTATTAAAATAAAAAGGCCAATAAACAATATATCTGAATAAAATTTACTTCTCCTACTTGTCTATAGCCTCTTTCCAAAGTGGTAATGAGACAGCATTCACTGAAAAAATGAATATTTTTGGTAAAAAAGGAATTGAAGAAATAGGGAATTCAGTTCATTGACCTAATTTCAATAATTCAGTTTGTCAATCAGCAATGACTAATGAGGTATCAGCCATTATTGGGGATTTAGCTCAAGTGGTAGAGCACTTGCCTAGTAAGCACAAGGCCCTGAGTTCAATCTCCAGCATCACCCCCCAAAAAAGATACCGGCCATTATTACCAACTAAGTAAGGTTTGTCTAAATTATAGAGAGTTTAAGTCTTAGTTGTTGACAAGAAATAAAAAATAACGAGGTTAGGATGAAAGACAAGCGGGAAACCAGATTCCAGGAGCCTAAGTGGGAGAAGGATCTCAATAAAAGGAGCTGCAGACAAGAAATCCACGAGTTATTCACTTTTGAATACTCCTAATTCATCCAGAGTAGCTGTCTGCCAGGTCCACCTCCCACCATTTTTTTCACCTTCAAATAAATTGTCTTCTTTCATTAAAAAAAAAGAAAGAAAAAATGAATTATTAATACTTTTATGTGATTTTAAAATTTAAGAAATGCATTTAAAAAAAAGAAATGTATTTGGAAAAAGCAAATGGTTGTAGTTGAAACCTTTTTTGCAGACCAAATTAGTTATTGTATATCTGCATATAAAGAAATTAGGCTACTGTACATCCTTAATCTCCAAATATCTGCAAACTTTCTCTCATGTTAGTGTTACTAACATAGAGAAAATTTAAGCCAATATTGTGGCTCTGACAAAGTCCATCAAAAAAAAAAAAAGCCAGCCTGTGTTCCAAAATGAACAATTACAGAAAAATAGTTTACATCCTTCTAACCTTCCCTAGCCTACTAGAGCTGGAGTGGAGGTGGGTTTTTTCTTTTTCTTACTGAATTTTCATTTCAACAGATTTTATCTTCCAGCTCCACCTGCAGGTTCCACACTCCCTTCCCAGAGAAGGCAGCCCCCTCAACAGGAAAAAGGAAATAAAAAATTGTAACACTTCAGGGCAGAAGTGAAAATATGGAACTCTAAGTGGGAGTGGAAGGTTTCTGTCTTAATGTATTGTGGGCTTAACAGATCAAGTAAGGAGAAGTATATTTTGGGAGAAGTATAAAGGATATCTACTATCAAAATGTATTTTTCACTTTTTATGATAAGGTTAGTAACCTGCCTTGAACTATAAAACATTCATTTACTACTTGGTCACAATGGGGTATACATTAGAACTTAGAAATCAAGCAAGGCAAATTCATTAGCATCACTGGAGATGGGCAGATCCATGTAGGCTAAGTTAGGAAATGAGTATGAAAATGGATCATTGGTATCTGAATAGCTGATCATTAACAGTTTATCTGATTCGGCTGACCCAATCAATTAGACATACTGACTCAGCAATCACAGCTAAGAGACGAATTGGAAGCTCATGCGTCTAAATAATCAGAATTCTTCTGCCTCTGGTAAATAGAGTTGAACAGGTCTAGTGATTTCATCACAATAATGCAGTATTTTTCAAAGAATGCTTTAAATACATTATTAGCATATGAAAAGCACAACACTGGCATAAAAATACAACAAGAATTTCTTTTCCGAGTCTAAGAAGCTTTAAGAGTACAAAATAATTTTGAAAACTTCTCTGCGTTTAAAGGATCGTGATGGACATATAACTTTCAAAAAGAAAAATCAACAGTGCAGACGTTTTCCCACGCTGCTCTAAAAGCACAAGGTCTCTATCTTGGAAGAAAAATGTACGCAGCTTCATCCAAAGAGACAACTGCAAGGTTTTCTTCTGTCAATGTCAACTCTGTGCAGTGCACACTCACACTTCACCTGCTACTTCCTGCAGAAAGGATATACAATCACATACAGACAGTACATTCACTTTTCCTTCTAGGCATTTCCCCATAGCATTCCATTACATTTAATAATTCGCTAGTCATTTTTTAATAATCAAAGGGTGCAGAAGTAATTTCAAATATATTTATTCCCAAACTTCGAGATAGTAAAAAGAAAGAAAAGGAGACCTTTATTGACCATCAATAAAAAATAAGCATTACATAGATTAAAACAAATTAGAGCAAAATGAAGAAATTGCACTCTTGATATAGCAACTTTAAAAAAGCATCACAATATCATAAATTGGCTTTGCATATACCAAACACATCAATGACTTACACATGAGATTTCACTGGTACCTATTAGAAGTCCAAGTTATTCTTGACATTAAAAAGCTTTAGTATGATTGGTGTTAGCATAGCTTGCACTGGTTTCCCAGTCATTCAGTGTTTAATTTAGCCACCAATAGATAACTCTAGTCAAGTTTTTAAACTTACTTCAGTAGCTGCTTATATGCCCTTTTCATACTACCTATTTCAGGGTCCAAAATAACAAACAGAAACATCGAAGGGGGGGAAAAAAAAAAACTCTTACAGCAAAGAATCAAGATTTTGTCTAAAACACTGTCCATAAAACACCCAACATTCTGAGTTATAAAGAAGAGTCAGTTTAATGGGATCTATCATGTCCTGGCCTAGAGAACCTATCTAATAAATATTTGGTATCGGCTTTTTATTCTGGGTGTGGCAAATCCCTGAGAGAACTAGAAGCAGAAACAACCAGAGTTTTTAAAAACAGGCTCACAATATCTTCTTCACTTTTCCAATACATTCTCTCCGGTATTAGCCCTGCTGTGATAGAGACCGTGGTTACTCTTCTCCATTCTCAGGTTGGCATTTTCATTTGTACTTTTGTTTGTTAAGGACCATTATCATTATATTTGAGTTTGACACTGTTTAGGAAAGGGCTGGGCGTGGTGGCACACTCCTGTAATCCCAGCACTCAGGAGGCTGAGGCAGGAGGATAGCTGAAAGTTGGAGGCCAGCCTGGGCTACATAGTGAGCTCAAGGCCAGCCTGCTACATAGCCAGACCCTGCCTCAAAAATAAATAAATAAATAAATAAATAAATAAATAAATAAATAAATAAATAAATAAATAGAAAAAGAAAAAGAAAAAGGAAAGGGTTTGAGGGGTGGGAAATGCAACAGGGCTGAATGGAGCTTGGTTGGTTTTCACTCAACACACTCCAGACTGGAAAGCATAACCCGAAAGGAGGTAAGAGTTTTTCTGGAAGTCCTCAAAACACTTCTCCTCGGCTATATGAACTAACCACTAACAATTCTGAGATTTATTTTCTATTTCAGATTGCAAAACAATGGGATATTTTTTCTTTAAAATGAAGAATCGTGCCAAGAGTCTTTCTCCAAAGCACAGTGTATCTACAGAATGTGACTACAAACAAAATAAATGGCAAAAGACAAAATTATCTTTCTCTTGGGACTGCCTGATTCCAAGGTGGAACTGCTAGTAGTAGGCAACAGAAGCATTTCTTCACTGAGTGACACCTAGACTGGAAAACAACTAAAAAGTTATTTGTAGGAGATTGCGATGGTGATCAGAGGCAATGTAAATGGCACCAATGTAATTTCTAAAACTAACTTTTCCGAAAAAGATACACACGAATGAACAGGAGGCAAGTAGTAAGGAAGAAAGCCAAGAACTCAGAAACCAACACATCATGTATTTTTTTTCAAGGATTTACATTTAAAAAAAATAGAGTATATGTGTCCAGTTGTGAGTGATATATTGGAGAAATATGCTCTTAACTCCTATACAAGTTGTACGAGTATTGTAATGGTGACACGGCACCATCTATGAGCAGGCTGAGTCAGGTAGAACACGTGGAGAATAGGGCACGCTTCCATTTTTGGATCTCCAAAGGGGTGTGCATCTGACAGCCCCCAAACATTGCTAGTCTATGCTGAGGTTGTGACCTTTGTTCCCCTTAAAGGCACATTTCTCCTGGGCTTCTTGGTTAAGATAGCTCACAAGAAAACACAGGAAGCCATGGAATACTTTCTCTTGAACACTGAATTACAGCACTTATCACTGACCCTCAGTCACGTCACACACCCAAGTCATTAAGTGGTACAAGCAAATAGTCCACCTCCAGAAATGAACTGCTTACCTCTGGACAAGTCTGAGAATCCACATCCTAATTTACTTGCAGAGTCACTTGCATAATACTTTCCAGGCATTAAAGCACAAGGAACGCTATGTCAAAGACTCTTTCTCACTCTCATTCCCAAATTTTTTCCATGTGTGTCTGTGTATACTTACCTCTCAGTGTTCTACACTACAGGGGTTGCTGATAAGGATAATCAAGATCGAAGCAGAACATTTAAAATAATATGTTTGGCTGGCTTCAATTAGGTTTTTCTTGCCTCCTAATTCAATTTGACTTAGATAAAAGTTGTATCATTAATCTACATTTCTTAATATACATGCACAGATAGAGAAGGGCAAAGTGATTTAAAGGATTTAAAAAACATAATCTTAGATTGTCTGCCCTCTGATAATCAACAGGAAACTATTCTAAGAAAACTGCAAGAAAAAACCACCCTAAAACTTCTTGTTAAATGTGCTTCAGGGACACATAACTGAAAGCTAGCTTATCCTGTATGGCCTCAAATAAAACAGATAAAATTTGAATTTCAGTTCCAAATATCCTAAATATTCCTACCTATGAAATACTTAACTGCTTTTTCTTCAAATTGAGCTTCAGTGTGATTTTTCACTGCAGTCTGACTACCGTCTTCCCAAGATGGAAGTTTAAACAGTAGATTCGGCTGTTTAAGAGAGAGGTGAGTTATGAAAGAGTTGGAAATCTCTATTATCTTAAAATAATTGGAAGTGCTCAAAATAGCAACAGCTATAACAATAACACTAATAAGAAAATAATAATTTCAAGCTAATTTTTAAATTTCTTATTGAGAGAAAATGGTATCATACAGTATTTTTAAATGGTTCCCCAAGTAATTCCTTACCCAAATTAAATTCACAAAGTTTAGAGAAATCATTACTTGAAATTTAAAACATTTTATTTCTCAGGCTTATACAGGGCAGTGACTTAGTTCAATGTGGCCTCCACTGTCTTGCTTTCACGAAATCATCCTAGAAGTCACTTACCCTAAACTCCAAAGTCTAAAGAAATGAAGGAGTAAGTAAGATAGTATCTTGTTAATAGTCCTACCCCAGCACCTGTAGCCAGTAATGAACGCTCCTCGGACTCACAACCTCACCTCTGGATAATGAAGCACTGATGCAGAATGATCGCAGAGGTTCGGGAAAGTCAAATCATGCAAAATTGTGATTTCTTTCCCACTGCCAAATTATTCTAAATTCTACCAACAGAAATTTATTCTCCACAGAACTCAAAAATTCTTGGACTCTCCCTATGGCAGTTCATCTTGTAAAAGAGAAACATTTTTTAAATAGAGTACCATTAAACTTGTTCAGGAATAAGCGAAGTGGGCCAAGTTCAGTCAACCACCTGTTTTTACAGGACCATGTGTTTAAAACGGTCTTTATAGTTTTACTTGGTTGAACAAAATCAATGTAAGAATAATATTTCACAATGTGAAAACTGCATGAAATCCAACTATCAGTGTTTAGAAATAAAGCTTTATTGGAACACTTTATTGTGACTTTATTGTGACTATTTGCTTACGTGTTGTCTATTGCTGTTTTCATGCTATAAGGTAGGGTAAAGTTAATGCCAGAGAGCAGAAGGCAGGCAAAACTGAAAACATGAGAATTAGGCTCTTTACAGGAAGCAGGTGGACCCAGTTGTAAAGTATTGCTACAGTGTAAAAATTACTTCCTGGCTCTCAGAGCTCACCTGGAAGAAAACCCCATGGGTTTCTGGAGTGGATAAAGTGAAACACAGACCAGGCCAGAAGAGAGGGAGGGAGGAAGAGAGGAAGGGAAGAAGGGAGAAAGAAAGAAAGGGAGAGAGAGAGAATTTTTGACCAATTTTTAAACTTTACAAGAAAATTAAAAAATTATATGGGCATAAATACATATGCCCACAATATAAACCAGTGCTCAGGCCCCATAAGTCTCTTTCTTTCTTTTCTTTTCTTTCCTGCATGTTTGTTTGCTTTTTTTGTGGTACTTTATTACTTGTATCGACCCTCACGCCTTTCCTTCCAATGTCCTTCCTTCCTTTCTCTTTGCTTCCCTTCTTCTCTCCTCTCCCTTCTACTCATTTATGCAGTTATTTAATTCATTCACATTTATTGACTTAGGCGCTCTGTTGACAAGATCTTCCTTTTTAGATCAAAAGGAAAAGGAAGTTCTTTTCGTTTGTACAGAGCTTACATGGCAAAGGGCAGGAAAAAGTGTAAGTAAGATTCCGAGGGACCGTGACGGGGGTGAGGGTGGAGGGTTACTTCGGGAAAGTCGGTCAGGTTAAGTCCCCATCAACACAAAACAATTGAGATAAAACCTAAAGGATGGAAATCTCCATTTTTCAATCTCCACTGAAAAAGCTGGAGAAAAGTATGCTTGAGAGGGGGTAGCCAGGAAAAGATCCTGGGACAGGAAAGGATTTCTTTAGTTTCCAAAAGAAAAGGGATGCTAGTTTGTGTACTGCGGTTGTTAATGAAAACATCTCTTTAAATTACCAGTGTCGGAATTTATATCAATGATATTTACTGAATATTTAAGTGACAAAAATGGTTCGGGTTATTGCTAACATATGTTCATAACTTTAACACTCACAAAAATTCCTGGTAGGAGATTAATTTAATTCACAGTCAGAGAAATAGACTCCAAAACATGAATACTGAAGTCCCATCGTGATTACATGGAAGCTTAGAGGGGAACCCAGGTCCCTGTAACTCAGAGGATTCACTATTCACTCTTGACAAATTAATGGCTTCATGTCTCTGAAAAAATTAAAGCTAATGGAAATACCATATACTGACTGTGCAATCTTATGAACAAACAGACAATGAACACTTTATTATTACCACAAAAGCTAGTTTGTGTTTTTGCACAATGCAGGTTAAGAGATGCACCGGAAAAATTGTCCTGAGACTTCTTTCTTTAAATTATATACGCCATTATAACACTCCAGAATCTCATTTTAAATACACATCAGGTAACAGTATGATGAAATACACACTATATCACAATAAAATTTAATGTTCAAATAAAAACTTACACATTTTATATTTATTCCACTACATATTAAAAGATATATTTTTGCCATATGCCTTTCATAAGTACAATTCCACCTTCTTTTGACTCTAACATCTGGCCAGCTGCAGCACATATCAACACCAGTAGGAAAATGGCAGAAGAAAGGATAGAGACTGGAAAAATCTAAATGTAAGCAGCTGAGACACTGCGTAGCTAGATGACATGGCCATTGTTCTGGCCCCCCAATTCTTTTGGATGTAAACTGCAGCATTTCTATTTACCAAAGAGACTATTTTTGGCTTCTTTCCTCTTACTCCTGTTTTATTCATCACAAATTTATTAGCTCTTCTCTAAGAGTGAAATGAGAACTAGGGACTTCATTACCACCAAAATGTAGTAAAGGCACAGATCTCTGGTAGGTAGCACCATCTATTTCACATTATAAGCAAATACAAAAATATTAATACATTACATATTATTTACGATTGCGCTATAAGCCTTCACATTTTTAAAAGTAAACAATAAAATTCTAAAAAATTAAATTTAGTATGTGTGATGCACAGACTCTGCACAAGGAGGGCACTTTTGAGATAACCGTTTTTTAAAAACAAAATAATCACCAATTATGATTACAAAAAAGACAAAAATATAAGACGAAATGCTTGTTAGTCATTTTTCAGCTCATTTTGGTTTTATCACTTTTTGCTTCATTTAACATTTATGGAAACCTTCGAATGTTGCCTTTAATTTTTGCCAGAATATTTTGAACTTGGTTTAAAACTGAAATTGAAGAAGCCCGAGGAGGGCTTTAATAACAACTTTCTTCAGTCTGTGTATTTAAAACATGATGAATAAGCAAAAAGAAAAGGTGCAGAATGGAAAAAGAAAAATGATCCTTTCTCCCTCCTAGAAGTGTTTGGAGTTACTGGATTGCTCATAAACTTGCACCAGGAATTAAAATCTTCCTCACTGCTACTAGCTAAATACATCTGACATTGTCCTAGCTGTTGTATATATGTAAGCTTGGAGTCTAAGGGTTTATAAGCACAGTAGTTTTAAAGTTACGGAAGGGTAGTAACAAGCTTCACCAATGTTAAGTCTCTACCAACACTTAAATTATTCGATGAACTTTAAAAATTATGTCTTGTTTTGAGGAGATAGAATGTCAGTATTTTTCCACACTACATGCTTAATATGTCTGTTAATTAATCTTAGAAATAGAAGAAAGTAGAAGAAAGGAAATCCAGGAACTTAAACAAACCACGGGAGAAAACAGCTTGGAAATTGTTCTGCATAGCTCTTGAGGCACGTAGGTGTGTGTCGCAGTGCAGACGCTAAGACCTAGCCCTGCCGCTTCACGGATGAGCAAGGCTTGGCATCCTTCTCTATAAGACGAGAGCAGCAGGACCCACCTTGCAGGATTTCTATGTGGAATGTTTGGCAGATTCAGAAATACCAGCACAGTACAGGACACAAAGAGTTGCTCTGCAGCTATTAAGACTATTCACCAACCATTCGGAGGTGACTTTTTTTTCTTTTTCTTTTTTTGAAGAAGGTTCTTACTGTGGGTTCAAGTTGGCCTTGAGCTCACTACATAGCTAAGGCTGGCCTCAAAATCATGGTGATCTTCTTGCTCCAGCCTCCCAAGTGCTGGGATTATAGACAGGCATGTGCCACTAGGCCTGGCCAGAGGTGATTTTTTTTCCTTCTCTTTTGATATTCATATCATCTCCCATTGGAGCTAATTTAGCCCAATTTTGACAAGAGTTAAAAATGGCTAAATAAGCATTTGCTAATAATTTAAACATAATATTGTGAGTTTTCAAGATGGCAGGCTGAGGAAATCTTCTGCAGTATTTTTTCGTATTGTAAAAGATCAGCCAGAGATTGGGAGGGAAGATATTTCTAGAAGAATTTCAGTTTATTTCCATCATGTCCTGCAAATACTTAGACACTCAAGAGATTTGTTTTATGAGTCACTGAAAATGTGTTTTAACCTGCAAAGTATTATTGCTAAATTTGCTTCCAAATTTGTTGCATACTATAGTAATTACTTAGAATATTGCTTCCTCACAACTGTCATTGTTATCAATAAGTGGAAGACAATATAAATGAACATGGTTATTTGGCCAAAGTTTGAGGCCTTGCTGGGCATATGATGGGAGCATAAGTAGCAATATACTATGAAGAATAGCCCTGAAGTCATCATTAATTTGGGCAACTCAAATGAAATTGCTCCACGTTGCAAGGGACCTGTTAACTTTGAAGACTGATGGAAACTCCCTGACAAGCTCATCACTGTGAAACATCATAATGTGCTGAGATTTTTTTTTTCCCCACAAGAAAACATAAGCTGATATCTACATCGGCCCTTATAACGTATCCATGAAGTTTAAGGGATGTTTTCTGTAAGTGTGGCCTTTCATGAAGTCAACTCCCAAGTCAATGTTGCACGAAGACACATAAAATAATCTTCCTCCTTGTGAGAACGATTTATAAAATTAGTAAAACAAATACAGTTCATCTTTACTACCAAGATTTTAGTACAGTTCCTGTCCCAGGATAAAGTTTGGGCTCTAAAAGGCTATGCTTTGTCTTTGCAGTTTTAAAATATTTCCAAATGGTGTGTGTGTTTTTAGGAGGATTTTTTAGAAGCTTGACTCAAGGAGACTGCTGAGTCCTGAAGACTTTCTGCTTTTCATCCTGCTGGATAAACACAGCCAGGCACATTTTTATATTTCTTTTATTCTCAAAAGAAAACAGCCTAGTCAATCAACTTCCCTATATTCAGACACAAGAATATTTCTCTTAGGGTTTTCTATTTTCAAGTTTTATTCTGTCATAAATTTGGAATTAAAATTAAGTTGCAAATTTCAGGTAAAGCGGTGATAAAATTTAATGATCACTAAAATTTCAAGTGGAATCCATTTTCTGAGCTTGGTTCTCTGCTCTCCCGAGGCCTCTTGAGGTAGTAAATTGAAGTGCACCAATCTAATTGGATGAAACCTGGCCTTACCCGTGCTAATGCTTTATCTCTACAGAGGTCTCATACCAAAAGTAAGGTTTGGTAAGTCTCTTCACTTTTTGAGAAAATAGAGATTTTAATGAGCCATTAAGTCCTTTCCCCTGAGAGTAGCAAAGGGTTGCCCACCCCTCCATTTCCCCAAATCACCCATGTTTAGTTGCATCTATGTCATAGCTTAGAACAATCTTTTTTTTTTTTTTGGGGGGGGGATGCTGGGGATCAAACTTAGGGACTTGTGCATGGTAGGCAAGCACTCTACCACTGAGTTAAATCCCCAACCCCTTGGAACAATGATTTTTTAATCATATCTCAGAACACAGAGATATACACAGTGATTTGTCTACACTCTAAGCAATGTATTTTGGGATGAATAAGTAGGTCTGTGTTACTTGGTTTGTGTAATTATAGAAGTTCCACTGTAATTATCACAAGTCATCCTATGGATGAGAAGGATATTTAATTACTTTCTAGTTTCATACAACTATAAACGGTTAGTCCCAATTTACCAATCTACTCAAATTTAGACTTCTAAAAATTAACATTAGCATCTCTCAAGAAAACAAGAATTTCTAGTGAAATGCATTGCTTGGATTTCTCTGGAGATCTAAGTTAAGAGCACCACATCCCATTTCACCCAGCTCTCTCTTCTATGATAATTCTGTGGGGACTCTTAGCTGTCCCACAACTATATTTCTACGAGACACAGAAGCTTAAATAGTGCATGGTCCCCTTAAATGAGAAGCCCAAAATATAAATAAAGAACAAAACAAAAGATAAATAATAAGGAGGTAAATCTTTTGCAAAAGAGAAGGAGACCAAGAGATGCAGGCAGGGAGGAGAGAGGGGAAAAGGGAGGAAGAGGAAGGCAAAGATATGAAAAGAAAATTAAGACAGGTTATGTACATGTACCAACTCCCTGTGAAGAATGTAACCATTAGGCACCGCAAACATGTACTAATGACAGAGAACAGACAACATGTACTAATGAGAGACAACAAAATTTTTAAATGACAGACAATAAACTATGGACATTAATGCTGTTGGACAGTCACCAGCCCAGTTTCTCCCATGGCTGTCTGCTAGAAAGAAAGATCATCCCTAGGTTCACTGTGATGTGAATGCGCTCTCTTGTCAGCCTCTGCCAGGCCAATTTATTTGCCCATGTCAATCCTACTCTGTGGTGGTTGTCCTTGCTCAGTTTATCTACAACAATGTACACACCAACAATGTATGTACCAATTGGTGTTCTCTATTTTAATACCCCTAGATTAATATTTAGTAGGACTGTTCTCCAAGAAAACCCTTAAGAAGTTCAATTTCTATTATTTTCATTAAAACACTGTGCTTCCACAGGCTATGCCCTAAGTGAGACATAAAGTAATGGAGGGGAAAAAATATTTTCTTCTCCTTCCCGTTCATTTTAAATGTTTTGTCTCAGCACTACTCAGGTGACAAATCTGAAATCTAATACCTGACCCTCCAACCCTAAAATAGTTCAAAAAAGTAATAATAATCAAATTCTGCAAACAGAAGCTTTCAGACTATATTTTAAAAAGCCAACTAATAGAGAAATTAAATGTAATTATGGGTCATCTGAAAAACAGCATGTCACTAATGTCATTTAATATCCTTCAGGATGCAGCTTCTGGAATATCTCAGAAAATAATATTTTACCTGTGCATTTCTAATGAAATTTCTAGTGATATCAAAGAATGTGTAGAAACAAATGTGGTAACATTCAAATCATATGTTTTCCAAAGAAAATGCTTCCTTTTTCCCCCTAAAATAATAAGACTGATATTCATATGTAGCCCAATAATCTCATTATTTTCTACAGTGTGCCTGTTTTTCACTTCCTCATTATACGCAGTAGTTATCCAAAGACAGTACTTCATTTAGCATAATCTGGCCCAAATAGGAATTTAAGTTACATGGCGGCCCATGGAAAAGGCAGGGGAAAGAGACAGCAAGGGGAGAACAGAAGGAAGACAAGAAGAGCGAGAGAAGAAAAGTCTGAAGAAGGAGCTCCATGTGGGTAGGGACCACGTCTGACTTCTTTACTGCTGGACCCTAAGCCTGCACGCTGCATCAAGTCCAGCACATACTAGGCACAAATAAACAGTGTGTGCAATTAACATTTATGGCAGACCTGCCAGGCACCAAGGTTTTCACATTTCTTACTATCATAATCCCCTCTGTAGGCCTATGTAGTCACTATCATTAATGCTTCCAAATTATGGATATGGATACCGCCTCAAAGTAAACTACAAATGGCTGAGTAAAAGAGGAAAATGAAGAGGCAAAACCATGTTTATGACTGTCTAACTGTACATCATTTCAAATAAAATGAAAAGAGTGTAAGTTAGGAAAAGAGGCGGGGCATTTGAGTTATCTGGATGTTGTGTTTAGTGACTTGTATAGGTAGCCCTTTGAAGCTTTTCTTAATCAAGCAGGATACATTTTTAGTGCACTTTGCATTTGGAAGTCCGAAAGCAACATGAAGGAAAAACATGAAGTCAGTGAAAAGTGAACCATGTAGGTTGGTACAGTATTTTAAAAAATAAAAATAAAAAGCAGCAGTGGCACCTACCTATTACCAGCCATCACAAGTAAGGTGTCAAGTTGCTGAATACATTTCAGTAAACTGAAGAAAAATGGATTAATGGGTTACCTTCTGTGTCTATTTTAAATGTTTCTCTTGATCTCGAGAGGATTAAAGAAAGAATTTGTTTGTTCCAATGCACCTCAAACCCTTATGCAGATAGAACTCTGAAACCACACTACACATTTATAGTCAAAGACAATACTTTGTTTTTAAGAAGAGAAGCACACAATGTAACTGCAAATGAATGTCACACAAAAAAAGAGCCAGACAATGTTAAGCTCCAGTGAAGAAATCCTGTAATTGTAAGTTGCATTATAACAATCACTGTCAAATATATTTGTCTCCACAGTTTGTGATTCCTTGCAAGACTGAAAACATTCTCTTCCTTGCTGCCTACTCTCTCTTCTCTGCTATTCCATCCCTTCCACTGCTCCTTAGCACTCACACCAAATTACTTACTTACTGGTCATGGTTTGAAGACTATATTCAAAGGGGGAGGAAAGAAAGAAGGAGGAGGAGGAGAACAAAAAGAGAGAGACACACACAGAGACAAAGAGACAGAATATGAATGTGTCATGTGTGTATGTGTAGGAATTATATTATTTGGATGTCTCCTCCAAAAAGAAAATTTTTTTAAAGTGAAGTCTAGGCCAAGAATGAGTATTCTTTTACAATGGATGAGCCTTGAAAAGATTCAGGAGTAGGTGTTAAAAGAAGATCAATTAGGTGGCATTCATTTGTTCGTCCACTGAAATTTTTACTGAATACCTTACTGTGCTATAAGGAATGGAGGTAAGTAGTGGTATTTGGGGAAATGGAGGACAAGAGGGTTGCTTCATAGGTATAAAGGAAAATTACAATTTATTGAATGGCAAATTTTTATTTTGCTACCCAAATCCATTACTAAAAGGATCCAAAGTTGCAACAAAGATTCTTTCAGCTCTGTTGAGTATTTTCCCCTTGAACTATTCTTTTGCCAGGCTTCATGACACTATGTGTTCTTAAAGTTTTTGTTTCTTTTAATGCCTTACCTGCTTCACAAGGTTTAAGCCTTAGTGTGTTATGTAAATACTGGTGCTCCTTAGGGTTCTGGCCTAAGGTTTCCTTTTGTTAGTCTATATATTTCCCCTGAGAGGTAATTGCTCCTGTGACTGTTACCATCATCTAGGTAATATGGACACTATACCTGATGACATTAAGTTGTGTACATCCTCTTGAAATCCCTTGGAGCTCCAGACGTATGAAACATGCCCACTCCACCCCACAATGCTGCCACCTGGGTATTTCAAAATATTAAAAATTGAACTACTCAATTTCTTCCCTTCAATGATTAGCAGAATCACCCATGAAGTTGTTCAATCAAGAATCCCAAGAGTCATTCTTAAGTCTATTCCAATCTCAAAGTTCCACTGCTTCTCATAATTTAAGATATATCAAGAAGCCAACACTCCTTTTCACGTCCTCTGCTGCCACTCAGTCCAGGACATCAACATCTTTTGCTAAGATCCTCACAAACATCTGCTTAATTGCTCTATCTGTTTCCTAACATACTGCCCCCAATTACAGCGGTACCTCAGTTCACAAATACTTTTATTTGCAAACAGTAAGGTTGGCAAGCAGAAGCGTTTGGCAAAATTTTGTTTTTGTTTGCAAAATCTGCACTGGGTGACAAACACGACTGCTGCTGTCTTTCCTGCACAAACACAAATATAGTCATCGTTTCCAAAATCATGGAACAAATTAATTTTGTGAACCAAGGTACCAGTGTGTTTTTAACTTTATAGCCAATTACCTATTCAAAATGCAGATTTGATCATATTATTCTCATGTGTCGAACTTTTCTCCGGTTTTGCATATACTAAAGTCCAAACTCTAAAAGAGATCGTTCAGACCTCTGCTGACTTTTCAAATTCCTGGTTTGCCTCTCCTTAGGTGTTACATTCTACCATAATGAACTTCTAGGTCTTTAAAAATGAAATTTTGTTCTCTTTTACCATAAGCCTTCCCATATCCTTTCCAGTGCCTAAAACTTTTCTTAGCCTCATCTGAAAGTTCCAGATACTCTTAGTTACCATTTAAACTTTCTTTGGGAAGTCCACTTTCTTTGGGAAGTCCACTTCAACCTGCTTACAGGCAATTACACTCAACTCCATTTCACTTCCATGAAACCTACTCTTACCACCAACAAGGAAAAGTGTTCTTATATATCCCCTCAGTAATTTATACAGTCCTTCTGATATAATTTTCAGTATTTTATTATAAATAGTCTCAGTCTTTACCAATAATTCTGGTGCAGAGGACAAGAAGCATTCCAGTATACATAGCTTGCCCCTGGATCCTCTGCACCAAGTACACTGCCATGCACAATGTTACTGCTCGATCAATATTTGTTCAATGAATAAACAGAGGATTTTCATTACAGGAAACTGGGAAGAGTTTAGGAATAAATAAAATATGCCGGGCTTTTTATTACAGGAATTTGGGAAAGGTTTAGGGATAAATAACATACCCCTCTACCCTCCTTAAGGAGAATAACATTAAGTGCAGAATGTCCGTTCTACATAATTAAAAGATGATAATGAGTAAATCGACTTCAGTTTGGATACATGAGGATTTGCTAACGTTGCAAACTGGAATTAAATATTTAGCTCTCCCTTCTGGAATAATCTAACACACACTAAACACTTATGGAAGACAGTTTTATGATTTTATATTACAGGTGAAAAAACAGGCCCAGCAAAGTGAAGTGAGTAACCCAAGCAGAGCCAGGATTCAAAACTAAACGGTGTTAACCTCGAATCCTTAGTGTTAACATTTTTTTGAAACTATTTTGTTCTTTCTCCCTCAAAGTACTGTTGTATTACTTTAAGAATTCAAACTACGAAAGAAAAAAAAAAAGATTTCAAACTACATAATTTAATAGCCTTCTCCAAACTATCACCTATTCTATTTATATTTGAACACAGAATCCATATTCTAAAGAGATTCAAGCACTTTTCCATGGATTTTCCTCTAGTGTTTAATGATAAAGGCTTTTTCACGAAGTGCCTCTGAACTCCTGTTTCTCTGAAAAGTGTCAGCTCCCTGTATTATTCCCGGAGTATTAGGATCAGACATTGATCACCACTACAAAGCGCCAACACTTAACTTTTTTGATGTAGGACGTCACATTGTATGTTCCACGTCTATTAACGACCATAGCTAGTTAGTTGCTGCACTCTATTGCACTGAGTGGACACAATGGTAGAAAATGCTGCCAATATTTAATAAACATTCGAGAAGAAAAATAGGCTATTATATTTAATGTGATTACTGATTTCAACATTTGTATTGTGAAAGAAATAAACTCCAAACTAGTTGTGTTGCCATTACAAAAGGCTAGCCACATGCTCAAAAAATAAGTTTATACGTAGTCTTCTGGGGCCACTGGCAATCACAACCCAACCAAAAAGTCTCAAAAAACCTGGTTACCGTCTCAGTATACACATTGAGTGTACACAGAATTTTTCTTTTTACAACAATCACTGCTAATACTAATTTCACGAAGTGCCTCTGAGAGATCACAAAGTGCCTCTGAGAGATTGGGAAGGGAGTACACACTTGAGATTTTTCCTAGCTTCACAATGGATCAACTGGTGTGCTTTCTTTTTATACATGAGTACAACACAAGATGTTAAAAAGTATTTAATCTGCACAAAACAGTAGTTAACATGCACCACTTTTATGGCATACATAGAGCTGTGCTACCTCAGCATTTTCAGATCAATTATGTAATTTTCTCTTCATGGATATACCATCAAATATAAAATCTCCAATCACAAAATTTTTCCCTGGTTCTTCTGGCTTTATTGACCCATTATTCATTCATCAGAAGCAAACGTTTTTATCCCAAAGCACTCAAGCCATCTCACTGTATCAGTCTCTAGTCCAGCCTTACACTTCCGGGCCCATGAAGAACTTTAAATATCCAAAGTATTTACTGTGCTTAATCTCCAATGTGACATTAAGTGAATTGGTTCTGTCATGTGAGTATAACTGATTATATCTTCCCTAATAAAGACAAACACTAGAGTTACCCATTGATAAGTCAGCTCAGTGTAAAAAGACAGAACTTCTGGCAGACACCAATTTAACATCAATTCCTCATACCATGAAAATGTTAATTAAAATTCTAGCAGAATCTTTCAAACACTATTTTCCAAGAAATATGCATAATCGCAGGGTCAATTGAGAGGCTACCTCAGGTCAGTGTTAAACTGCATGTAAGTGTTAACATTCATGGTTGGTCACTAGACGACTGCCACGGAATACAATACATTAGACTTTCATGTGGAAATGCAGGTTGGAAGAATTCATCTTCACTCACCAGCCATGTTTTGGGGGGAAATGACTTTGCTACTTTTATTTCCTATTTCAGAAGTTACCATTATACTATACCAGGGAACAAAGGGTCTTTTCAAAAGTAGAGTCTGAGTTGGCTTCCTGCTTTAGATTATAAGTGATCCCAAAGACATCTAAAAGAAGCAAATCCCAACTTCAGTTTTGAGGTTTTGATGTAGTATTTTTCTACCCAATTGCTGCAGTAGTCTCAATGTGACAATAATGAAAAATAACAGAGGGGGGAAAATGTTTCAATCCCACTGATAATTCCCTATTGGACAATTTATTTTACCTGCAGAGATTCCATTTCTTCATCTTTTCTTTGGGTCTCTTCTAGCAGATCTACAATAATAAAAGAAAACATCTATGAAAATGTAAATACAGGGCACTTTTTAATCTGTCAGCAGCTTATATAAATCTTTTCCTGCAAAGAAAAGAATTTGACATTGAAGTGTAAGAAACAATATTAAAAAAAAAAGTGCCCCAGGATTCCAAGTATTGAGATACAGACCAGCCAGACATCAGCTCCCTGACTACTCTGGGTGGTCTCATCCTTAAGAGGGACACCACAAGTGATAACGAATTGATTACAAATCTAAAATCATACCACTATTTTAGGAATTTGGTCCAATACTTATACAACTTAAAAGCAACAAAAAATTTCCCTATAAAAAGGAAGATTTTCTTTTGAAAGAAAAATTAGAAACAAACCATTTCTTTAAAATAAGCCACCATGCCAAGTTCCGCCCCCAGAGTCAATTTTTATAACCAAATTTAAACCACCTGGAATAATGAGTGTTGTTCATGGACGTGGAGCACCACCTCAACTATAAAGTCATATTAATTATCATTTCACACTGAGAGAACAGCAGCATTGAAGTTGTAGCTAACCAAGACTTTGGCAACATTTCAGAGAGATTAGTGGCTGGAAGGAAAGGTAGTCAACTGAAGAGGGACCTATCTTAATGCATGCGTACAGTCAAGGTGTCTCAGTGCCCTACATTCATTTATGAACTGGCTATAAAGGAAAATTATTTGGCAAGCAGAATTTTCTGCCTGCAGCTATACCACCCTGTGCTATGATCTTATTAGATCTCACAAACCTAAAGAATGCCGGGCTGAGTCAGAACCTGGATGAAAACTGGCTAGAAACACCTACAGCAGTGTACACTAGTATTAGCATTTGCCTTACTCTGTGATTCATGTAGCTTACCAAGAGGCTGTGCTACATAAAAGGAAAATATAATTTACAGAAATCCACCGTACCTCCCATAAAGATAAATGCAAATGTTTTTAGCAAGTGCTACACTAGATAGAGATGGAAGTAGGAATATAAGCTATGCTGGTGTATGTCATAACCTGAAACTTCAGGAGACCTGGAAGATTATGTAACTGATGGCATCAGGGCTTTGATACTTCACAGCCAAGAAGGCTAGAGCGAAGGGGCAAGCAATCTCCACCAGACACAATGTCCTACAACTAAAGGCAAGACGTAGTTTTTCTTCCATGTCCCTTAGAGGAACTGACTTTGCGTCGCCATACCACTCATAATCAGTTAAATCAATAATGATAGAAGAACATGCCAATGTTTTGGAGTATAAATTTAAGGGTTATTTGGTTGGCATATCAGATTCTTTAGTTCTAAGGTATATAAACAAAGCTGGGGTATAGGAGACTCAGTAAGTGCCCTCAATCATTCCCTTCCCTACATGTTTATTCATTTGCATTGGGATGTTGCAGCTACTTCTACCAATACGTCATGCACTTCTGCTTCTTCACATCTTACATCGGGGCTGGCCTCCTGACTTGATTCAGTGAACAGAATATAGCAGCAAGCAAATGTGCCAATGTGCACAACACTTCAAGCATGCTGCCAGAAAGGTTGCCCTGTTGGCAGCCAGCAAATGCCCAGAGCAGAGCTGCCCAGTGACCTGAAGCTGTCTACAGATGAGTCAGAAGGAAGCCTGACCAACATCAGACGAGCTTCCCAGCTAAGCCCAGTGTCAAAACCAACTCAGAGATCATGAACTTAACACATGAAATTTGGGGACAGTCTGGTATTAAGAAGTCGCTAACTGATAGCAACCAGTCGCTAACTAAATATGAAGCATTTAGAATAGATTTAAGAATAATTAACAAATACATGGACAATGAGGATCCAGACTCTGAAGAGAACAACAACTAGAGCAGGTCTGGGTGGGAAGGGATGGGTAGGTAGCATTATCAAATAGCTCTTTTAGTTGGAGTACTTCTAATCTTTATATCACTCTACTTAAAAGGAAATTCTGAGAATGATAAATGATCCTTGCTTAGATCTTTCGCCTACTGCTTAGCTTAGCAAAGCATGGAGTTCTTTCATTGATAATCCCAAAAGGATTGAACTATGAACACAAAGAATATATTCCACATGCCAAATCAGGGTACTAATAAGAGATGGAAGGATAAAAGGAATAATTATATAATTATATAATAAACATAATATTCTCTGGTTTGCTGTTTAATACAATAAGGAAGGAAGGCCAAAATATAGATGCCTATTCCAACATGTTTCAATAAATTGTGTCTTTAGCCCACCTCTCTTCAACACTCATGATATATAAGTTTATTGTTCTGTCTCTAGGAGGCTTTGCCTGTCTCTGTCTCTAGGACCATTTGCTTTACTATTTCTGGATGTTGGGAGGCTCTCAGAGCTGGGATCTTTATAAAGAATTGCACTGTTTAATGATGCAATGAAATTGGAGGGACACATAACGGGGGCCTTCATCTATACAAGAAAAGACTAAACTTGCTCCTCCAGAGTTAAGTTGATATGGCAGACACAAAACATCTTAGATAAAAGTTACTGGGTAAGTAATGGATAAACTGGGTCTCTTACACAGCCAAACACAACTCATTCATCTGACGAAATACAGATGTGAAGAAGTTTGGTCATCTTTCCTTTTGAGGACTTACTGTTCTTCACCATGTGATTCCTGTGAAACTTTCACTTAAGGGGCCTAACATGTCCTGCTATGTAAGTAGGGCATGAACCAGGCTAGTGAGTAAACCATCTACTATCCTGGTGCTTTCAACGCTGTGTTTTCCAGTATGCTGAAGGAACAGGCTCAGCAGTAAAGCCGGCAAAGAAAGCAGAGCCAAGAAACAGAGAAAGAACTGGTTGAGGACAGTATCTACTGACGCTGACAAAACCCCTGGACCTCTAACCAATTCATTTTTTGTTGTTATTGTTTTTGATTAAACTAGCTGTATTTTTTTTTTAAGATTTTCTGGAAATGCAGTTCTATTGATCCTCTTATCTCTATTCAGAAACCTGGAGAACTTTAGTTGGGAAGAACCTTTCCATTCCACGCTGAAACATTTCTCTCTACAACAGACATATGGGGCTCAAAGAAAGTGAATGGTTTGCCTGAGATTCCCTGGTCAGTACCAAAGTCACAGCTCATATCTTGTTCTCCGCCTAACATATTATGTTTTCACTTATACCATTCAGTAATTAATTACACCCTTCTTCATACTGTCACTTATTAAAAAAAAAATACACGTTTGTATTCCTCAGACTTTCTTTAGGAGTACCCTGATGTCCACAACCAGGGTTTCCACGGCTCCCTAACTACCAGCTTTGGCCCTGAATTTACATCCCACCATTGCCTTCTCCACCTACATGACTACTCACTTGTTAGGTACCTGGTTGAGGTACAGGCATTTGGAATGATGAACAGGGCTATTCACCTGTGATGATGGAACACAGCTACTGGGCATCACGGAAAAGAACTACTTTACTGCAAACAGATGTGAGCCAAGTAAATCCAGATGAGATCTCTAGAGAGCTGACGCGAAATAATGTTAGGACAGCTGAGCGTGATTGGTGTCCCTCGTTATCACGAGCAATCTTGTGTGTTCTTACAAACCTTAGAACAAATGATCAGCGTGGAAAAAGCTGGAGGAGTGCTATGCTCCCTTACTTACCACTGGTATGTTCATGTTTTCTTTCCTTTATTATTCTCTGGTTTGTTGTTTAATACAAACAGCAATTCAATGGCCATCCGAACTGCGTAGCTAAATGTGCTTCCATCAACGTTAGTTAATGAAAGATTTTTGGAGAGAAGGGCACTAGCCCTGTGTATTTTCCTTGGGTTGGCTCCAATTTTTTAAATGTCCTGATACTAACTTATTGTGGCATATAGTCGTTTGAGGGAAAAAAACTCCACATAAAAAAGCAGGACACTCTATATGATGATTGGAGAATCTAGCACTTTGTCGCACTTTGTTTCGCACACACATATGGTAACACATCATGACCATATTTTTTGCTAAGACAGTTTTGTACCACTTCTTCTGCAGTCTTTCCAAACAGGGGTCTGGCTATTTTAGAAGATTTAATACTTTTTTATATGGTTTCTGGTTTCTTGTAGCCAAGAAAGCAGATATGTGGTTTCCTTATTTATTTGGCCAGGTACATGAACAGCACACCTATCTAGTGACTTGACCCTTCATGTGACTATTGAGGATCAACTTCAGAAAGGTCTATTGTTTCCTTTAACCTTTAATACAAAACGTCTCGTCCACAGGCCAGCTGATAACGGACTGAAAGTCGGACACGGGTTCCAGATACGGCAGCGTGTAGACAACAGCGTGGGCGGCGGAAGATGCTGAACGCAGGACCACGGCTCAGAGAACACGATCGAGATTCTGGCTCTACAGCTGACTTGGTAATTCAGTACTCCCATTTTATGTTATTCTGTGTGTCCTGAGATTTACTAAAATGAATAGATAATATGAATTCTCGAAAGAGCTCAATATTTAAATAAATAAATTTGTGCATTCCTCGACGTGGGTAACAGTCACAGCACAGTGAAATCAATCAAGCAAAAGAGCACAATATAATCCGTAAGAGGTCGTAATCGAGGGACTTAGCTTTCTGCGGTCGCGCTCCTGACACTCAAGACATTAATTGACCACACGGCCTGAAAAGTAGTCAGTTTTGCTTTTTCTTCCTTGGCTATTCAGTTATTGGAATCACTAACATTTTAGGGACGGAAGGTAACATATAAATAATGCAATCCCAAGTATTTATCCTTTTAAAAGTAGTACAGTTCCACTGTATAAGTGAAATACACATTAACTGGTGTATTTGTAAATGAATCATTTTACAATCTGACAGGGAACTGTGTCAGTGGGAGCCGAAGTAGAAGGTCTGGTGTCAGCCTGAGAAACTTCACTTCTAAACTGACACTCCCACAGTGTCAAGATGAAGCTATAAAGCTCAAATTATACTGATAAAAAAAAAACTCCTCTGAGCTAACATAAACTCCTCACATACTGTGCATGAAGTACATAAATCTCGGCCCAAGACTTCTGTACTGAACCCGGGTCCAGAACTCCCCTTGACACACACACACACACAAGATAATGACTACCTTGCTTTGCCTTTGAAGATTTATTGAGATGACACAGTATTCTAAATTCTAGCATACATGCTTGTATATTTTTTAATGTCTCCCAAAGCTGAAAGAAAACTTCATTAAAGCACATGTGTGAGGCCTGCGATACCAGCAGAACACATTAAATTTTCTCAAATCTGAGACAGCGTCAAATGACATGGTTCTGATGGAAAACAAATACCTGGACACTTGAGAAGCCAGTTGTCTTAGCAAGGCATGTTCAAAAGACAGTATGTAGAATATTTCACAGAAAGCGCAACAAAAAATTTATTTCAATGAATGACTATTGAATAGTTTCTCAGTTTAATGTAACATTGGCCAGAAAGTAATTCCTTCCTTATTTCATTATACTACCAAAGGTAAGTAAGATTTAAAAAAATAATAATATGACTATAGGAGGCCAAATAGCTCCAGAACAATCAAATGTTTGGTTTTAAATTAAAAGAGTCAACCCTCCCTATCATGGGTTCCAGGTCAATGGATTCAACCAATTATGGACTGAGAATATTCTTTTTAAAAAGTAGATTTATATTGAATACATACAGATTTGCTTTATCACTGTTCCCTAAACAATACTATCTAACAACTATTTACATAGTATTTACATTGTATTAAATATTGTAAGTAATCTACAGATGATTTAAAGTATGCACATAGATTATATTAAAAAACTACACCATTTTACACAAAAGACTTGAGTATTCTTGGATGTTGGTATCCATGGGAACCAACCCCAGTGGATACCAAGGGACAAGAGTATATGCTAAACCTTTAAAATAGTATCTGGTACATAGTAAGAATTATATGTGTTAGCCTTTACTATTATTTTTTAAAGTCACCTTTAAATATCCCTTCTAAAATTAGAACAATGTGAGGAAAAGAATCAGTTGCAATTTTAAACAAACAACCAAAAGAAGCCTCCCAGTACACAGCCTTTATACTTCATCTATTTCAGGTAGCTATGTTATTCAGAACTCTGCCATATCTACTGCCACCCACTGGTACATATTTGGATATACTACAGTGAGTGAAGAGTTTTCTCATCAGACTTTACCGCAGAAAACACACAGGTTAAAAAGAAGAACAACATTCAAAAAGCATAGCTATCCCTTGTGGTTTGTCTCAGACACTGAAACAACATACTGGTCTACAGATGGAGCTCAACTGGTCTAATAAATGAAAGGTTTATAGTCCACTGTCTGTCTTGGGTATGTTGTAAAATATCCAAATACAGGTACTTATGTTTTTATTTGACGTTAATTCATTTCTGGTGAAACTTTCCACTTGGACAACTGTAGAGAAAAAAAATCTCTTGACCACAAAACTGCTACAGTTCAGAAAACAGCACAATAATCTACCCCATTCCTTCTTGCTCTTAGGTCTGGTACAGAGAAACAACAAGTTACAAAATGAAAGTTCTGACTGCCAACTATTGTAGGGGGTACATTTCTACTAGCACCAAGAGCAGAGAACATAAGAATGTGTTTATTACAAAAGAAATCACAGTCTAAATTGCTCAAAGGGCTGTCTTCATTAAAAAAAAAAATACTACATGTGACAAATAGTGAAATAGGGAAGAGAAATGTATGATCTTTTGTAAATACTATTTTTAGTAAGCTCAAATCCAATCATAAAATCATGTTTCTTCCCGTATGTACCATTTCTGAATTATGCTAATCTAATACAAAGTTGGCTTTTATGTAAATTCCATAGGTTAAAAGGTACTTTATCCTGAGGTCTGTTCTGATTCTCAACTCACAAGGTACAGCAAGCTGTGCATAGTTGGGCCTATAGACATCTTGTGTATTTGATTTGTTTTTGATCATCTCTTTATAGAAGGTATAAAAAGTTTTGCTGGTTTCTTGATGCACTAACTACAGAACCAGATCGAGGGCTCTGAGGCCTTCCAGGTGCCTGAGTCTAGTCTAGATCAAAACTAAATTTAAATTTTTATAGAAAATTTTCAAATTTCTGCAGTTCTTATGACCTAAGACAAAAACAGATCTCTGAAGTGGAATAACAGTGTGTATGGTGTGTAGTGCACTTAGTTACACTGTGTAGCTCAATGTCAAATACCAGCCGCTTCTCCTTTGACAAATCATACGTGCAGCATGGGCCTGTGTGCGTGTATCTAGCACATCACAGCCTGAAATAAAGGCAAACTCCTCAACACCTTCCTGAATATTAGTGTTTCCTTCATAATTTGACCTGGCATTTTGATATACCATTTTAGGAAAGTGAATAATTAGAGATGATTTTTTAGTGTATGTATGATACACATGAAAACAAACATTTGACAAAATCCTTTCTTTAAGGATTTAATGTAAAAATCTGTATTAGTTGGCTTTCCTGCTGCAGGGAGTAAATACCTGGCACCTACAATTTAAAGAGGAGAGGTTTAATCGGCTCATGGTTTCAGAGTTTCAAGTTCACAGTCAGCTGGCTCCAAAGTGAAGACACTAGGAGGGAAGTAGTGGAACAAATCTCACTTATGGCCGTACAAAGCAGAGCACAGGACACCAGTAGGAGACCCAAGCAAGGTGCGTTCTGGGGTCCACCTCCAACCAGGCCCCACCTCTGAGCAGCACAGTTAGCTGTGAACCTCAGTAGATTAATCTACTGATGGGTCTAACGACCCCACCAAGGTGACAATTAAGGCGAACTGATCCAAGATCTTTACACGAAACATCTTTTCACCCAGGGGACTCTCAAAAAAGCATTTTAGAAACATGATAGAATTTTAGAAACACTGCTGCCACGTACTTCAGTGTGGGCAAATCATTTAATCCTTCTGTCTCGATCTGCTTAACCATGAATCCCTGAAACACGCTGACTCTTGATCTATTTCACAATATAGCTCTAAGGAATAAAAGGAGTAAAAGAGTGGGAATTAAGGTTGTTAATCAAATGACTCCGAAAGATTGAAAATACCGTGAATTTAAGTAAATGTAAGGGTACACACTACCTACCCAGAATATGAGGCCAAAGTAATCAAAAAGCATTTTGAGAAAGACCCACAATGGCCACTGATTTGAAAGTGGAAGGAGAAAAACATGAGTAAGCAGTAAATGTAGCCTCTAGAAGGTGGAAAGGACAAAAAAAAATTCTCCCAAGAGCCTCCTGGAAGGCGTGTAGCTCTGCTGACACACTGATTTTAGGCAGGTGAAATCCTTTTAGAGTTTAAATCTGAAGCATCCTCCAAAGACTCCTGCATTGAGAGGTTAATGCCCAATACAGCAATGTTCAGGGGAAGCAGAGAGAGGTGACGGGGTCTAGAGAGCGCGCTTACAATGTGGGCCTGCTTGAAGAGACTAGGTCACTGGGAGCATGTCTTTGACATATCTGTTCTCTGGTTCTTTACCCATCTCTCTGCCTCCTGAATGCCATGAGGCAAGTCCCTTTCTTCCACTGTAGTCTTCTGCCATGATGTTTCTGCCTTGAAGTCAGCTGATCAAGGACTAAAATTGCTAAATCCATGAGACTAAATAAAACTTTCCTCCTTGAAGTTCTGCATTCCGAAATTTTGTCCAAGCAACAGAAAGGTGACTAATAGAGACCCATTGGAACGTCTGACCTACAGATGTGTAAGACAATAGATATGTGTTGTTTTAAATTACTAACTCTGTGAAAATTTTATTATAGCAGTATCAGGAAACTAATGCACCTTAGGTGTTTCATTAAATGATACATCACACTAAGGGTTAATGTAAGGACATACACTCTCTACTCACAATGACATAAGTAGGTAACCAAAAGGTACTCCACATGGCTTATGGCATACCACACAGGATGCACATAATTCAGTGAAAGCCTTGTGAAAAAACTTAGGACAAAACAGGAGGAGTAAAAATGAGGCCCTTGATTAGCAAGATTTCAATGTAACATCTGCCATAATCTTTCACGCCAAGATTTTAAGTTCTCTCACTGAAAGAATCATGCACACTTATTTCAGGCTTCTTAAAAAGTTCTTAGTGAGTTCCTTAAAATCATCCCTATGGCTGCCTAGGCTGGAGTGTAATTATATAGATGATGCTATAAAGTTCAGTCATCCCTGTAAACGGTGTGTGCTGATGTTAATATTTACAGTGTAGCTTGATCAGCAGTGTTCCACGCAGGAACTGGGGCTCTGTTCACCACCATATCCGCAGCACCTATCACAACTCCTCACACACATTTTGCCCTAATTTGTATCTTTTAAGTAGTGAAGACACTTATAAGAAGCTGATGAATAAATGTGTATGAAATGCAATATGATTAATAACTGCGTATGAAATGCAATATGATACTATTTTGCAAATACATCAGTTTAATATTATATCTGAATTTATTTTCCAGATGGATTTATAAATTCACGTATCTTAAACATTTTCTAATTCCCCTTCACACACACAAGGAGAAATAATGAGACTTTAGAAAGCTGCTCCACATATAAAAAGCAAGTCCAGGAAGAAGGCTGGTGCATAGCAAGTAATAAGGACACAAGAATGGCCCAGCTACAATGTGGTTGCGATTAAAGCCAACATAGAACTAAAGCAGGACAAAAGTCCTCCCAGAAGCATGTGTTCACCTTGAGGCGGCAATCACACCTTCACACTCCTGAAGGCATCTGAAGCTGGCGAGAGACGTAAATCTTGGACTGAAGAAATGGTGTGCACCAAAAACAGAACAAAGGCAAGGAAATTCACACTAAGACACTTAACAGTCAAAGTTCCGAAAACCAAAGACAAACTTGTAGCAAGACTGACCAGGAAAAGGGTGGAGGGGCAAAACAAACATCAGGAATGGAACAGGGAGTATCATTACAGACCCTGCAGAGAGTGAAAAGATATTAAGCAAAGGTCACAAATAACTCTACAAATGCACGTTGAATATCTCTAATCCTAAATATCTGGGGTGGAGAGTGTTTTACTTATTTTTAATATAAATTTTATTGGTAAATTTTAGATACACATAGTGATCGTATTCATCATAGGGGGTTTGTACCCATACATGTTATATTTTGATTTTCTTTCTTCCCCTTTCCCTCCCCTCCCTTCAACTCCTCCTCCCCTAATTTATGACAGATTTGTTTCCATTTTTTCTGTCTTTTCTCTTTTTCTTTTCTATTCCTTTCCCCATCCTTCCTTTCCCCTTCCCCATTTTCTTTCTATTTCACAAGATTCATTGTGGTCCTTATTTACACTTTTGGTTTCTCATACCACAGAAACAATGCAGTATTTACTCATGTGTGTCTGGTTTATTTCATTTAAGAGTATGTTCTCAAAGTGCATCCATTTACACAGAAATGTCTCAAGTTTATCCTTTTTATGACTGAGTAGTACTCCACTGTATTAAAAAAAACCACCTCTTCTTTATCCATTCATCAGCTGATGAGCTATTCGGCTGTTTCTAAGATTTAGCTATTACAAATTGTGCTGCCACAAACATGGCATACATGTATCACTGGGGTATGATGCTCTTAATCCTTTTGGAAAAATACCAAGAAAGGGAATAGCAGGGTCAAATGGCACCTCTAGTTACAGTTTTTTGAGGAATCTCCACACTGAGTTCAATAGCAGTTGCACCAGTCTGCACTCCCACCAATGGTGGAGAAAGGTTCCTTCCCCCCACAGCTCCTCCAGCATTTGTTATTGGTTGATTTCTTGATAATAGCCATTCTTTCTAGGGTGAGATAAAATCTCAGTGTTATTTTAATTTGCACCTCTTGAATGACCAGTGATGTTGACCATTTTTTTATATATTTATTTGCCATTTGTACTTGTTCATCTGAGAAGTGTCTATTCATTTCAGATGCCCATTTTTGGATTGGGTCTTTAAATCTGGGGGGGTCTGATTCTTTTAAGTTCTTTACATATTCTAGATTGTTAGACCTTCACTTGAGAAACAGCTGGCAAAAATTTTTTCCCACTCTGTAGGTTGCCCCTTCATTCTGATGGTGATTTCTTTTGCTGTGCAAAAGCTTTTTAATAAGATGAGATCCCAGTTGTTGATTCTTTGTACTATTTACCATGTGGTCTGGGTTTTGTTCATAAAGTCTTTGCCTACATGTATGTCTTCAAGAGTTCTACCTATTTTATATTCCGGTAGATTTAGTGTTTCTGTTTTACTATTTAGATCTCTGATCCACTTTGATTTTAGTTTAGTGTATGGTGAGAGACATGGGTCTACTTTTAGTCTTTGGGATGTGGAAAGCCAGTTTTTCCAGCACTATTTATTGAAGAGGGCTTTCTTCCAGTGAGGGTGTTCGGTCCCTTTGTCAAAGATGAGGTGGTTGAGTGTGTTTGGGGTTGTTTCTGAATCTTCCAGCCTGTTCCATTGATCCTCAGATCTGTTTTTTGTTTTTTTTTTTTGCCAGTAACATGTTGGTTTTTTTTAATTACAGTAGCTTTGCAGTATAATTTCAAGTCAGGGATTGTGATGCCTCCTGCCTTGCCTTTGTCACCCAGTATTGTTTTTGCTATTCTTGGTCTCGTCTGATACCAAATGAA
Organism: Hystrix cristata; assembly: GCA_004026905.1. Lineage (NCBI taxonomy): Eukaryota > Metazoa > Chordata > Mammalia > Rodentia > Hystricidae > Hystrix > Hystrix cristata. Next base: position 175,945 of record PVJO010000079.1, on the reverse strand, counting down.
TTTTAGGATTATTTTCTCTAATTCTCTGAGATATGCTGTTGGTCAAGATTGCACTCAATCTGCATAGTAGTTTAGACAGTATGGCCATTTTCACTACCTTAGTTTTTCCTACCAGTGAGCAAGGTACACCTTTACATTTTCTGATATCCTCTTTGACCTCCTTTTTCAGAGCACTACAGTTTTCAATGTAAAGTTCTTTTACTTCTTTTGTGAGATTGACACCTAAGAATTTAATTTTTTTCAATGCTATTATGACGGGTATGGCTTCCCTAATTTCCTTCTCAGTCAATTTGTTTGTGTGCAGGAATGCTATCAATTTTTGCATATTGACTTTGTATTCAGCTCTGTGACTGAACTTGGTTATCAAATCTAGATGTCTCTTGGTGGACTTTTTTGGGTCTTCTACATAAAGTATCATGTTATCTGTAAAGAATGATAATTTAACTTCTTTCCTATCTTTATTCCTTTCATTTCTTTCTCTTGTCAAATTGCTGTGGCTAATGTTTCTAGAACTATTGAGTAAGAGTGGTGATAGTGGACATCCTTGTTTTATTCCTGATTTCATAGTAAAGCTTTCAATTTTTAACCACTTAGTATGATGTTGGCTGTTGTTTTGTCATAGATGGCTTTTATCAGGTTCAGATAAAGACCATCTATTCTCATTTTCCATAAGGTTTTAAACATGAGGTTTTAAGCATTTTGTCAAATGGTTTTTCTGCATCTATTGGTCCGATCATGTGATTTTTGTCCTTGGCTCCATCGATAGGGTATATTATGTTTATTGATTTGTGTATGTTGAACCACCACTGCATCCCTGGTATGAATGGTACTTGGTCATGGTGTATAATCTTCTTGATAATCTGCCGCATTCTATTTGACAGTATTTTATTGAGGATTTTTGTGTCTATGTTCATTAGAGAAATTGGCCTGTAGTTCTCTTTTTTTATGGTTACATCCTTCTCTGGTTTTGGTATCAGGGTAAAGCTTGCTTCCAAGAATGACTTTGGAAGTACTGCTTCCCTTTCAATTTCCTCAAAGAGTCTGAAGAATTGCGGCATTGGATCTTCTCTAAATTTCTTGTAGAATTCACCAGTGAATCTGTCAGGGCCTGGGCTTTTCTTTGTTGGTAGGTTTTTAATCACCTCTTCCATTTCAGTGGCTGATATTTGGTTATTTCGAATTTTTATATCTTCTAGATTCAGCTTTGGTAGTTCAAATACATCTAGGAATCTGTCCATTTCTTCAGTGTTTTGCATCTTATTTGAGTGTCGGTTCTTGAAGCAGGTATTGATGATCTTCTGGATTTCTGCAAGCTCTGCTGTGATTTCACCCTTTTTATTTTTAATTGCATGGATTGAGGTTTTTCTTTCCCTTTTTTATAAGATTGCTAGAGGTTTGTCAATTTTATTTAATCTTTCAAAGAACCAACCCTTTCATTCATTGATACTTTGTATTGTTTTCTTAGTGTCAACCACATTACTATCAGCTCTTACCTTTATAATTTCCTTCCTCATGAGAACTTTTGTTCTTCTCTAAGTTTGAGTTTCAATATTAGAATTTACAAAGCATTTTTTGTATTTCTTTTGGAATATTTGTATTAAATATACTGGCTGAGCATTCTAGTCTGAAAATCAGAAGTTCTCTAAAATTGGAAAACTTCAAGTGTCATGTTGATATGCAAAAAGTTTTAGATATCGGAGAATTTTGAATTTTGGATAAGGGATGCTCAAATTGTATAAACTTGACAAGGTAAATAAAATGGATTATTTGGAAAAACATACAGTACCATAACTTTTCCAAAAAAAAGTTACATAACTTGAACAGCCTTGTAACTATCAAGAAAATTGAATGTTTATTCCAATTTATGTTTTTTTAATTTTTATTTTTATTAGTAGGTTTGCAGTACTAATGATGAATACATTCATTGTGGATTATATGTACACAATACATCTCAAATCTTTTTCACCCCTTTTTCCTTCACTTCCACTTCTTTTTATTGCCAGCATCTGATTCATTTATTTATCTTATAAAAGTTCTCAGCTTCCTAAATACCTAGAATTACAAGCTTGTGGCACCACACATGGCTAAATAACTTATTTTACATGTGATTAAAAAAAAAAACTAAAGAAGTCATATATAAAGAACTGAAAGTCTGGGAATGAGCTGTGGCAAAATAAAAAATCTAAATAAAGTGATATAACGAAAGAATCAAGTAGATATGCATATTGGATTGAGAAGTACAATAATTGAACTCAATAACAGATGTGAACAGGTAGAACAGATGAACTTGAAGACAGGTCAAGTGAGGTTCTGTAGTCAGTAGAAGAGCAAGAAAAAAGACGGAAAAAAAAGAAACAAAGGCTTCAAGAGCAACAGGACACCTTAAATCACACTAACTCAGGCATAATGATGCTCCAAAAAGGAAAGAAAAGAGAAAATGTGAAGAAAAATATTTCAAAAAATGATACCTAAAAAATTTCCCAAATAGATTAAATCATTAATTTACATAACTAAAACTCTCCACAAACTTCAAATGCTTTAAATTTAACAGCCCCACACCTAGGCACATCATAATCAAATTCTCAAAACTAAAGGAAAAAGCCTCAAAAGCAGTTAACGGAGAAGTGTCTTACTACATAGAAGGAACGATCAGTGAGATTAATAGTTGGTTTTTTATTAGAAACCATGGAGGCCCACAGGTGATGGGAGGTCATATAAAAACAGAAAAAAAAAAAAAAGAAGAAAAAGAAAAAAAGAAAAAGAAAAATTCAATGAACTCTATATCTGGTACAGCTATCCTTCAGAAATTAGGGAGATGTTAAGATATTTCCAGAGTTTTTCAGGCTGAAATGAAAGTACAAAAGAACAGAAACTTAAGTCCACACAAATAAATAAAATGTATCCATGAAGGTAATTATCTAATTTTATTTGAAAAAATATACACGTACATTTGTTTGTAACTCTTTTTCTCCCCTCCTACCCTATTTAAAAGAGAATTACATAAAGTAGTTTGAAAAAAAAAAGGTTTTGTTGATGGGCTCACAATGAATGAAGATGTAATTTTTACAAGGACTTCACAACAGAGTTTCTCCAACGATGGATTGCATATACAATGGAAGTCCCTAATATTAACACTCCCTAGTGACATCAGATTAGTCTCAGTTTTGGAAAATGTCCTCTATGATATTCACACAATGACAAAATGGCCTCAAGATGCAGTTCTCAGAATACATCAACATTGTTAAGCCATGCACAACTATATGACAGTAACAGTGAAATAAAAATGGGCAGGGACGGAAACATAGAGGAGCAAAAAATCTGTGTACTATGGAAATTAAGTGGATATTAATCCTAAATAGATTTTTATAAAAATAAATTTTTGGTAAATCTACAGGGTAAGTACAAGAAAAAACTTAAAAATCCAAAGAAATAATAACGGTACACTAGGATATATCTTTTAAGTATCTTCTATTAAGTATCTACTTCATATCTAAATATCTACTTAACACAAGAGAAGGAAATAGCACAGGAACAGAAAAGATGTAAGACATACAAACAAGCAGCAAAATGGCAGAAGGATTTACTTATAAGTAATTACAGGTATGCCCCAGAGATACTGTGGATTTGGACTCAGACTACCACAATAAACTAGCATCATGATAAGCTACTCACATGAATGTTCTTGGTTTTCTCAAGGACAAAAGTGAAGCTAGCCACACTGATGAACTTTTCCTTCATGAAAGATGCTCCTGTGCCATGTGTTGCTGTTTAACAGCACTTTACCCACAGTGGAACTTCTTCTTTCATTGAAGTCTACTTTCTTAAATGCTGCAGCTTTACCAACTAGGTTCACGTCATACTGTATTCTAAATTCTTTGTCATTTCAGCAAGGCTTATGTATCTACGTCACAAATTCCATTTTAAGATACACTTTCGTTGCTCATACATAAGAAGTAATTCTTCATCCAATAAAATTTTATCATTAGACTGTAGCAATTCAGTCACATCTATGCTAGTTCTCTTGTTTCTACCATATTTAAAACTACTTTCTCCGCTGAACTCTTGAATCCCTCAGAGTTATCCAGGAGCATTAGAATCAACTTCTTCTTCCAAATCCCTGTTAATGTTGATACTTCACCCTCCTCCCATGGATCATAAATATTCTTTTTTGCAGGGAGAGGGTGCTGGGGATCGAACTCAAGGCCTTGTGCCTGCTAGGCAAGTGCTCTACCACTGAGCTAAATCCCCAACCTTAAATATTCTTAATAGGATCTAGACTGGTCAACATCTTCTGGAAGGTTTTCAATTTATTTTGCTCAGATCCATCAAATGATTCATACTATGACAACTGTGGCTTTACAAAATGTATTCCTTAAATAATAAGACTTGAAAATTGAAATTACTACTTGATCCACAGGTTGCAGAATGGATGCTGTGTTATGAGGCATGAAAACATTCTTTAAGTTACACAACAACAGGGCTCTTGGGTTATCAACTGAATTGTCAGTGAGCAGTAGGACTTTGAATGGAATCTTTTGTTTGGGGAAGTAAGTCCGGACAGAGGACTTACAATATTCAGTGAACCATGCTGTAAACAGACGTGCTATCATCGGGCTTTGTGGCTGCATTTAAAGAACATGGGAAAATAACAGCTTCAAAATACATGAAATAAAAATGGACAAAATTGAGGATAAAATGGATAGTTCACCAATAAAAGACTTCCATAATACTTTCAATAAAGGACAGAATAATTATGAATGATCAGCAAGGAAACAGAAAATCTGAATGGTATAAGCCAACTAGATCTAACAGTTATTTATAGAACACTATATCCAACAACAGATATATGTTTAGCCTAAGAGTGTAAGACAGTGGTGGCAAACCTATGGCATGCATGTCCCAGTGGGCCATTTGCATCACTGAAAATTCTAAACAGTTCCCCATCACTGGTGTAGAACACTATCTAGGATAGACTATATTGTAGGCTATAAAACAGGTCTAACTAAAATTTAAAAGGACTAAAATTATACAAAAGATGTTCTTTGACTCTAACAGAATAGGTTAAAACTCAGTAACAGAAGGAAACTTGGGAATACTTTGATTAAAAAAAAAATGAAAATAAAAACACTACATAATAAAAATTGTGGGATACAGAGTGTTTATTAAGGAGTGCGAGAGATCTGTCCTAGAACTAGAGATATGGAGAACCCAGCAGAAGGCCTGGAGCCCTAGCAATGTCCCGTGCGAATCTGTATCAGAAGGCCGGAAGATCTGTGACTGAAGATCGAGGAGTCTGCACCTCCCTGGTGAAGGCAAGGAAAATCAGCTGCAAAGAATTGGATTCCAAGAGTGTGGGTGATCAAGTATTCTAGGGATATGCCTGAGCTCCACAGAAAGAAATTATTAAATTCAGTTTTGATATCCTCGATGAATATGGGGGGACAGAATAGTGAAATGTGGTATTTCCCATTCTGAGATAATGTCTAGATTGCTTAGAACAAACACTGTGTATAAAGGATTAGCTAAAATTCATTTCCAAAAGTGAATTTCCTGTCATAAATACAATATCTCTGGCTTTTGCTACCTGGAAAATATGTAACTATTTTTCAAATCCCACCTTTAACAAAATAATCCTATTTGGTTTCACAAACCATTCTGCTAGTAAGCTTTCCATTGCCTTGACAAAATACCTGGGAAAGAGGTAGAGTGCTTGCCTAGTGAGCACAAGGTCCTGAGTTCAGTTCCCAGCACCCAAAAACAAACAAAATAGCTGGAAAAATGAATTTAAAAAGAGGGAAAGTTATTTTGGCTCCTGGTCTCAGAAGTTTGGATCCATGGTCTGCTGGCCCCACCGCTTTGCACTTGTGGCACGGAACTGTACTGTGGGGCAGTACGGGGAAGATCAAAGCTGGTTTTCCGGTGACCCGGAAGCAAAGAGAGAGAAAAGAAGGAGCCAGGATCCCCATATTCTCTCCAAGGGCACGCCCCTAATGAACTAACTTCCTTCAACTAGGTCCCAGGGCCTGGAGGGCCCACCACTTCCCAACAGCACCAGACTGCTGATGTATCTTCTATTATTACATGCCCCCCCCCGGGGGGGGCCCACAGTTAAGATCCAAACCATAACCCAGCCTGTGCCCAAATACCTTAGATACAGTTTCTTCTGTGTTCCAGATTTCCTTGTTTGTAATTTTATTATAGTAATCATTTGATTATATTTCACTGTACACTTGGATCTGTCAGTAGATTCAAATTTTTTGACAAACACCAATAATTCAGGAGCTTTTGTTCAGAACAGTGTATACACTGAAGAAGTATTTGCTTACTAAATGATTTTTATTTTCGGTAAGTCTGAGGATTTGATAAGTCTTGCATATGCTGGGAAAGCATTCTGCCACTGAGCTATACCCCCAGCCCCATGAATGTTTAAAAGAATAGAAGTGAAGTCTCTTACAAATGTGTACAGAGTTAAAGAAAAGGAGGACAAGGAAACATTTACTCCTACTTTGTTCTGTTCTGGTCTTTGTATCTTTACCCTGCTTCCTGGAAAGCTGGGAGGTCAATAGCTTGCTATGTTGAATATCACAGGCTTGACATGTGCTCCCTAAGAACAGCAGGTAAAAAAACCAAATGACACAAAACAGCATTTCAAAATAATTACTTAGAAGTTAAAACTGCAGTTTACTTTGTTACACTCTATATTACTTTTTCTATATTTTGTCCATTTTTAGCTCCCAAATGGCTGCAACTTGCTGGTCTAAAAGTAGTTATTCACTGACAAAAGTCAGAAGAATCTAGCCAGGTCTGAAATTGGGATAACTTGACAATCAGGACAGTCGTAACAAAAGTCATGGCCATTCAAAGAGGACTGTGCAACATGGTATAAAAATGCCAGAATGGAACTCGAAATCTGCATTCCCAACTCTTCCTCCACTATTAATGAAGAATTAAGTGGATCTGGGAAAAAGGTAACTTAATCTTTCTTGGCCACAGTGATCAGATCATCAAAATAATGAGGTTTTATCATTGACTAGATTAATGTAAAGATCCCTATAGCACTTAAACTGTAAGCTCTGTATTTTGGCAGGTCACTTTATGATATGTAGATGCTGTCGTCTTAGCTGAGTGGCTTAACTGATAGGAGGAATAAGTATTTAGAATTACTGTGGATGATAAACATGCCCCAAAAACTTTTTCGAAACTCAGAAAAAGATTCTTCACTTAGTTTAAGTAATTATTCTCATTGTTAGGATTGTTTATAGATAATAAAGACATGTAACAAATCATTCTCATTCACCTCTAATATTTATCTCTCTTCTTTTATACCTCAGGTAAATACACTTTAGATAATTGCAAATCTTCCCTTTTTGTTCCTCAAATACTCACAATTACAATAATTCTTTTATATCTTTTTATCTAGATCCTTTTAAGTTCCAATAAGCTAATCACTGTTTCATCTGGAAACAGAAAACAGCACCAAGTAGTTTTTCTCTGCAAATGAATTATATAACAGGAATATTTTCATGTGTCAGATCAGTTTCTTTTCATGTCGCTGTCAAGGCAATAAAAGGCTAAGAATGTCTTCAAAGGACCACTGTCCTCCAAACCAGACCCCAGACAGAAGTCAAAGGCTGTTCACTTGCATTTTTAGTGCTTTTAGTTCCTTCATTTTAATGAGAATTGAAAGTGTGTGTCTCTTTTAAATAGAAAGAACTGAAAAAAAAAAATCCAACTGGTAATAGAAAAATAAAAATAAACCAAAATAGTCTCCAATGCAGGATTATAAGATAAAAAGAAAAATTCTGAGTGTTTTCATTGGTGTTATGTTCAAATGACAAATGGTTTTCATGGATAATCTCACAGGTCACTGCAGCCTTTAATTAGTAGCTTTCATAAATACAAAAAAGTGCCAAATAATTTTTAATGCTGAATACAAATGCCTAGTCCATTAACAAATTGTCTTATTAACACTGTCCACATTCTATTGTCTATCTTTAAAGTGTATTCACTTTATTTTCATCAATTTTAATTAATTTTTCCCTTCCTATCAGGGTTGATTACTAAACAGAGACACACACATTTGCCTTTTTTACTTCTCGATCTGAAGCACTGTGACTGAGAAGGAGATCTAGAAAAAGCAGAAAATTTAGGTTCCAATGAGATGGTGGTGGTGACACGTAGATACAGTAAAAGAAGCCAGGATCTGTGAACTCTACCAGAACACTGACTGAATCAGTTTCATGTTGCCAAAATACTTGTGGAAGTTCCTTTAAACTTCCCCCTTCCTAAGTAGCTTCTGATAGCTGCATTAGCTGAGAACAATACGCATAATCACAACTGACAGGCTACAGGAAGTTTAGGCTTACAAAACAGGGAAAGAAAAAATGCTCATTGTTTAGATTCCCCAAAGTAGAAAACGTTATCTCTGAGAACCAGAAGGGACTGTACTTGTAGTCCCTAAGGTTAAAACCATACAGTTCAGGCAAGTCCACAAGTTTGTAAGAGAACACAAAAGTTCTACTCTCAAACAATAACCTCGTTTCCCAGTGCTCTCAGCTGTAAATATAGAGAAAGGAGAAGAACATGGCTCCTCACCTCCATGTTGTATCACACTTAAACAATATATACAATCTATGCTCAAATATCACCTTCTCAGAAAGGATGTCTCTGATCTAAAAGATCTAAAACAACATAAACTTTGCCCATCCATCATTACTCCTGCAATCACATCCTGCTTTGATACATTTATCAGCAATGTCAAAAGCGCTATGTGGTTCATTTTCAAAATAAGTATGTATTGTAAAGATAACAGGTGTATGTTAAGACTAAATGAAGCTACATAATGAATATGAGCATTTCAGGATAACCACAATAATACAAAATTAGAGAAATAAAAGGAATGAGAGAAAAGAAAATATAAAATTAGTAAGAATTCAAGATAAAACACAGGCTAAATTAAAGCGGAACACCACTTATTGACAGTTTATAACACTACTCCTAACCTTTGAAAGGAAGAGTCTAAAGTATTCACATGCATCAAGCTATAGTGTCTACTTTAGGAGTGTTAAAATGAATACAAAGTCATACAAATTATTTCACAAAATTCTGTTTGAATTAAGATGTTTATCATCCAGGAACTCTTTAGCAATTTAACCATTTTGGGCACAGTTCCAGAAGGCTTTCAGGAATTGAGAGAGAGCATTCAGGCTCCCAGTGCCCAGTGAAAGAAAGTTTAGGAGAAAGAAAGACTCTTCCACAAGCTGGGCTTCTTCTAAATTAGTGTGGAAGAAAAGGCACCGAAACATCAAGTATTATTTTAGTACAGTTTTAACACTGCTTCTTGTTAGAAATTACATAATAGCTCTCCTCCCTTCTCCTAAAGTAAATTTCACTTTCAAATCAGACTGTCACATACCCAGCATCCTTTCAGGGGTAAAATCACTGCAGTCACCTAATGCAACTCTCCTCCCTGGACTCTTAGCTCCAGTCATCCTGACTTCCCTGCTTTTGTAGATGCTTGTCAATATGCAACCTCACCAACACCAGTTCTGCTTAGAACACATTTCCATGCAGTCCTTCACATTATTTAGGTTTCTGCTCAAGGGTCACTACATCAGAAATAATTTCCCTGATCTAAAAAGATCTACGACACCATTCATTATCTGTCCCTCCAACTTTATGCTATTGTTTTCCCTCCACTAAAAAGTAAGCACCATGATGTCAATGATTTTGTCTGTTTGTGTCACTGTTTCGGACACCCAGACCATGCTGGGGACATAGAAAGCACTCACTAAATACATGATGAAAGTATGGCTCCAATTCTGTTCCTCCTATAGATGCAAAATTGAACTTTATGCAATACAAACTATATCTCGTTTCCATATTAACCTTCCTCCAACACCAGTCCAATCTTGCTTAAAATACTTAACTATTCCCCACTCCATTAAAGGCTAATATACATACCCAACAGGATCAAAAGTCATCTAAGTTGAACTCAGCTTAAATATCCAGCCTTCCCATTCACTATTCCTTTCAATATTCTAAATTCTAGAAATACTAAACAATTTAGAGTTCTTAAATGTATCCTGCTTACTGGAAGCTCTAATTCAAGATTTGTTTCTTCTGCCCAGAGGGTCTTACTTTCCTTGTTTACCCTCATGCTATGTTTTGAAGGCATGTGTCTCTCTAAAATTCCCATGTTAAACTTAAACTTCAGCATGATGGTATTAAGAGATGGTGCCTTTAGGATGTGAACGCGTAGTAAAAATGAAACACTCATGAACTGGATTAGCAACATGGTAAAAAGGCTGGGGAACAAGCGAAGGGGGCCCTTTTTGCCCTTCTGGCTCTTCAGTCTGTGGGGACACAGTGTTAGTCTCCTCTTGCCCCTAGAGAAAGAAGTATCCAAAACATGCCTTGGAAGCAGACAATGAGGCATTCACCAGAGATGGAACCTTTCTCTGATCTTAGATGTTTCCAGCCTCCGTAACAGTAAGTGAACCACTGATGCAGTTGGTAACAGTACCCACTCTAAGGTACTCCATTATTCTAGCATGAACGGACTAAGACAGCACACCAGCTCTTAACTTGTTTTTCCGGAGTCAGCACAGCTTTCCCATTTGGAATTCTGTATACTTCCAAGTGTCTTCACAGTAAGTATCCTGTGCTTTGCTTTAACACAGCACTTTCACACTACTTAAAAAAATACTGATCCCCGTTTTTATCTGATTCCTCTCTTATCATCTTAGAGCTTTTTAGGAACTGCATGGATCTCTTTGTACTTAGCCAATACAGCGAATAGAAACCTGTAAAGACTTAATGAATATTGACTGTATAAATGTATATTAAGCATTTACATTAACAAAATATGGGATTTGGTTGATTTCTAAATGACTTGAGATTAAGGGTGACTGATACTACAAAGACTAAGGTTTTAAATTTCCATAGTAGACTCTTCATTTTAAATAACTGACATAATCAAATATGTGTCATATGTAATTTCAAAAATGAGACTGCGATATTTCAAACTCAGTTAAGCATTTGGGTAAGTAAATATTATGTATCTGGGAAGGGCTAGGCATGACTCATTTTTTTTTTCAAAAAAGTAACCTTGGTTAATACTTCAAAATTTGCCTATAACATGACTGTAACTAACTTTGAAACTATTAAAATGAACGCAGTAATCACAGGGTTTTCTATCACAAAGATTTGAATTCAGGGATGCCATTATGATAGTCCTGCCCAGCCCTCGCCCATCTGCCGGCTGAGTATTTTGGGTGACAGATTTGCACTTTGCTTCATCAGGTCTCCCGTGGGCCAGGAACACATTTTAGACATAATTATGGGAGCTGTCTGTGGCAGTGGAAAACCAAAGTTAACTGAACCACATGGAAATAAAATCCATGTCACTGGTGTCATTACCAGTACACTCTAACCAACAGAGCTAACCTCAATATAAACAGCAGGCAAAAATAGCAAAACACGCCATCTTTTGGAGAAATCAGGCCCTTTGGAAAAAATGCAATAAGATGGAAACACCTGGACTCATATTTTTTTAAAACAAAAAAAAGGACACATGTATTGGTTCCTTTTTAAAAAAATTGTACATGTATGTGGGTTAAAAAAAAATCAGAGTTTAAAAAGTACAGAGTGAAAAGTAAGTCTCATCCCTCAATGCTCAAATTTTCACTTCCCAATTCTCAGATAGCCTCAAAAGTCGATCTCTATTTCACTTTCTTAATTTTATCCAGTTCAGTGGACTTGAAAGTACCCATACTATGTGTGTGCATATGCACAATCCTCTCCATTAAAAGGCAGCAAGTTATATACTCATTTTATTAATGGAAAATCTTTGATAAATCTGCAATTTATTCTGTCAATAACAACACTGGATAGACTATACCTAATATATTGTTAAATAGCTGGTTATAGAATTATACTTTTTTCTTACTAATTTGAAATTGAGCTTTACTAATGTTTGTATTTGAACATGAATCTGGAAATGCAACTGTTTTTACAATCTGTCTAGTCTTACTACCACCAGTGATTTCACAAAGCTCTGTGTTTTGATAATTTAGAAGTATTAGTAACTAGCAACATATCACATAATGTATATAACAGATTTCTAGTCTTATGAATATTAGAAACTATAATTCATGGGATATTCTCATTAGTCTCAAGTCTTAAGTATTTATACACAATAAAAGGATAAAATATCTAACAATCAAGTAAAAAATATGAACATAATACTCATGGATATATGGGGGTAAAAGACACTATTATTCATTCCTGGTACAAGGATGAATCAGTACATCACATGGAAGAAAATTATGTATAACCTAGCAAAATTATCAAGCCATATACCTTCTGACTTACCAATTCTACTTCTGGCAATTTATTACACAGCCGTACTTTTATGTGTGCAAAGTGACTCTTGTGTTTTGTTAGCTACTGCAGTTTTCCAGCAAATACTGAGAACATTTTAAATTCATACCAGTAGTGAAACTTAATAAATAAATTATGGTATATTCATATAATGCAGTTCCAACAAACTTGTCAAAAGGAATGAACAAAATAATTATACATTCATATAGTAATGAAAACTCTCCAAGAAATGCTAAGTAAAAAGAAAGATGTTGAACAGTGTATACTATGCTACTTCCTGGATAAAAATGAATGGAAAAAGAATGTGTATTATTATTTTCTCATACATGCATATTATTCCTGGAAGCACACACACAAAAAAAAACAGAAGCACACAATAGTGTGGCAAACAAAAAGGTGCTGAGAGTAAGATTTTTCAATAAATCCTCTCACAAATCATTTTCAGTTTTAAACCTAGTAATCAATGATAAAGCAGAAAATATTAATTGATAACCTATTATGTTCCAAGAACTATGAGATAGTTTTCATATTCATCATATTCATTCAGCGTCATTAAACACTCAAAAACTAAGAAAAAATAGTAAGAACCTTACTTAGTCATGATTTATTACAGAAAAAAGCAAAGTAGATACTAGCTACAATCAATTAACAACAATAAAAAAGTAATAACTTTTAACCAATAGTAAATTTTAGCTTGAAATGAGAAAATTAAGTATTATGCACTATGGCCAAGTAAGTCAGCATTGAAATCAAGCAAATAATCCTGAACAAAACAGATGGATAATTCAATTTAAGAAAAACATCATAGTACCTTAGATTATGATTCTTTTAAAGTAACAACACCTTAATGAAATCATAGCTTCATTTAAAGTACTCCTCAGAATTAAATTACAGAATAATATTGACTGTTATAAATATGAGAAGCCAGTAAATATCATTATTAAAACTTAAGCTATAAAGCAACCTGCCAAGAACATAATAATGCATAGTAAAGCATAAATATGTCTATGATCTTGCTGTTCTATGTGGCACAAGCCAGAAAAGCTTAATTTACCTTTTCATTATTCTGAGAGGATGGTAAGCACTTCTCATCAAATGTTATTGATAGCTTTCAGAGTTCTTTCATTGACTCTGAGAAAATTATTTTTAAATCATCTCAGAAATCTTCAAATGATTTGGTAAGGGGTAAGATTATAATTCTTAGTCACCTGAAAGTGCCATGATTTTTCAACTGAGAGTTAACCAGAATTGTCATCCAAAAATACCAGTGATTAGAACTGGGGAGGTAGCTAACGTGCTTGCCTAATATCCACAAGGGTCCAGGTTTCACACAGATAATTGAGGCATACAAAACTCCAAAGAGCCACAATTAGAAATGAGCCTCTCTCCTATAAATCATAGTCAAAATTCCAGAAATCCAACACAAGGATAGATTCTTAAAAGCTGTTAGAGAAAAGCAACGAATGATTCATAAAGGTAAAACCATTAGAATTACTGAGGACTTCACAACACAAACCTTAAAGAGCAAGAGAGCATAAAGTGAAATGTTTCATGCCCTAAAACAACTTCCAATCCACAATAATATGTCCTGTAAAACTCCATTTCAAAATTGATGGAGAAATAAGGTATTTCTATGACAAAGAACATTTTTAAAATGCATAACCATAAGACCAGCACTCCAAAATTTTTTCAAGGACATCCTGGAAAGAGTCAATGAATCCAACAATGGGAGAAAGTCTGATAAACTGAAGACATCAGGCAGGATGAGCAGTTAAGCAGAAGGGAATAAAAGGAATCAGTAACAGGAAAATAATATGATGATGGAAACAAGTCAGCATCTCTCAGTAATAACTTCCAATGAGAATGGTTATCAATTTCCCAATCAAAAGACACAGATTGGGTCAATAAAACTCAATGGTATGCTGTACACAAGATACACATTTAATCCCAAATTAAATTCACAGACTAAAAATCAAATGCAGAATACAATTTTCCATGCAGACAGACCCCAAAAATAAGCAGGAGTAGCTAGCCTGTTTTCACAGAAAGTAGACTTTAAGCCAAAATGGATGAGAAGAGGCAAAGGTCACTACATACAGCTTAAAGGAACAATTCAACAGGAAGAGATAATAATTATGAATATACATGCACTGAACATTGGCACACCCAACTCCATAAAACAAGCACTAGTGAACATAAAATGATAAACATCAACACAATTATAGTAAGAGACCTTGATACCACACTATCACCAATAGACAGATCAACTAAACAAAATCAATAAATATCAAAGCTGAACCACACCTGCAAACCAAAGGATTTAACAGCTATCTATAGAGTACTCCTCACAACAAAACAAATTACACATTCTTGTCAATAGCACATGGAACATTCTCTAAATAGACCATACACTAGCTCATAAATCATGCTTAAGTAAATACAAAAGAATCAAAATTATCCCACAGTTACTATCAAATCACAGTGCAATGAAACTAGAAATCAATGGCAAAAGAAACCACAGAAATTATGAAAACACAGAGTATAAAAAGTACATTCTTGAATTATCAATGGGTCAGAGAAGAAAGAAAGAAATTAGATCATAGAATGAAATGATAATGCCAGTACAACATACCAGTACCTCTGGGACACAATGAAAGTAGTCGTAGGGAAAGTTTATAGCTGCAAATGCACATTTCAGAAAGACAGTGAGCCTAAATAAACATCCTAATGAGGTACCTCAAGTCCTAGAAAAACAAGAAAAATCCAAATCCAAATCTAGTACAATGGAAGATATTATAAAATTGCATGTATAAGTTGATATAACTGACGCTAAAAAAGCAATCCAAAAAAAAAAAATCAATGAATTGAAGAGCTGGTTCTTCAAAAGAATAAACGAAACAAAGTCTTAGCCAACCTTACAAAAACAATGAAGGAAAAGAACAGTATCAATTCGGAATGAAACAAAGGAAAATAACAAATGACACTGATGAAATTCAGAAGATTATTAGTAACTACTTGGAAAACCTGTACTTCAATAAATTGGAGAACCCAGAAGAAATGGATACATTGCTAGATACATATAAATTACCAAAACTGAACTAAGAAAACATAAAAGACCAGAATACCAGTATCAGGTATGAAACTGACACAGTAATATAAAATCTGTCATCTAAGAAAAGCCCAGGACCAGAACAATTCACCACTGAATTCTACAATAGCATCAAGAAAAATTAAATACTTAGGAATTAACCTGATGAAAGAAGTGAAAGATAGCTACAGTGTAAACTAAGGTACTCTGGGAAAAAAAAAGAATGAAAAATGGATAGGCAGAACGAATATTATAAAAATAGCCAGATTTCTAACTGATGTACAGACCCAATCAAAATACCAATCACATTCCTTACACAACTACAGAAAACATTCTAAAAGTATACATGGAACCAGAAGAGATACAGAATAACAAAAGCAATCCTGGGAAATAAGAGCAAAGCAGCAAGCATCACAATCCCAGATTTGAAAGCATACTACAAAGCTATACTAATAAAAATAACATGCTACTGCTAAAAAAAAAAAAAAAAAAAAAAAAAAAAAAAAAAAAAAAAAAAAAAAGAAAAAAAGAAAAGAAAAAAAAGGACATGTGGACCAATGGAACAGTAAGATGATGCAAAAACAACCCCAAGAACACTCATCTCATCCAATCTCTGATGCGGATGCCAAAAACATGCTGGAGTAAAGACAGCTTCTTTAATGAATCTTGCTGGGAAAACTGCCCATCTACTTGCCGAAGACTGAACCTAGACCCATATCCCTCACCATGCACTAAACCAAAATCAAAATGGACCAAAGATCTAAATAGTAAAACAGAAAAAGTTAATCTACTAGAAGATAAAATAGGTAAAACTACTGAAGACACAGGCAAAGGCAAGTACATTCTCAACAGAATTGCAATCACACAGGAAAAGAGACAAATACCAACAAATGGGATCATATCAAATTAAAAACCCTCTACACAGCAAAGGAAACAACCAACACTATGATGAGACAGCCTACAGAATGAAAAAGATGTTTTCCAACTACTCCTCAGACAGTGGACTAATACTTCAAAAAAAAAAAGCTAGACCCCCTCAAAATAAGAAACCTGATCAAAAAACAGGCAACTGAAATAATTTGTTCTTCTCAGAAAAAGAACAACAAATTGCCAGTAAATAGATGAACAAAAAAAAAAAAGTTCAACATTGCTGGCCTTTAGAGAAATGAAAATTTAAACAACAGAGAGTTTCTATCTTACTCCAAGAAGAATGGTTCTCATCAAGAAGCCAAATAATAACAAATGCTGGAGAGGATACAAGGACAAAGGAATTCTTCATTGTTTTGAGGAATGTAAACTATTATAATCAGTATGGAAATCAGGACACAGATGCCTAAAAAAACCCTAAAAATAGAAATTCCATTGGAATCAGCTATTCTCCTCCTCTTTTTCAAAAGAGTTAAAGACATCATATTACATAACCATACATACATACATCATACATGCATAACCCTGTCTACAGTAGCACAAGTCATAATAGCAAAACCTTTGAAGCAGCATGTATGTCCATCGACAGATGACTGGATAAAGAAAACGTTATATTTAAGAATTAATGGTCAGGACACCCAGAATATAAATAAAATGGGAAGAAAAAAATTAAGGTGGTTAAAAAAATAAAAAAGAGGGCCATGACTTTCAAATGTCAAAATGACTTAAAATAATATAGTTCATTTTGTTTCATGAAATTAAATTATTATTATCATTACATACCCTCCATATTGCTGAAACCAATGATTTTTTTTTCTATTCCTATAGTTCGGATTATAGTTCGGATTGCTCCAGCATTCCCCACTGCTGACTACATTCCTGCATAATAGGTTCACTCTTTCTATTGTTACTGTGGCATCACTCTTTAGAAGTTCCTGTCTATTCTCTTTGTTACTCCTTCATAGGATCCTTTGAGAATTCCCAGTCCTGTGGCCAAACCTTCAATAGTACTAATTACTGGGTTCAGTCCTTAAACTCTTCAGATTCACCTCCAAGGTCCCTGAGGATCTATTTCGGAATATGACTGGTCTCATTTCAGCTTTCACACCCACCGTCACCCACATGGAACTCTGTCCCATCCAGGTGGGCTGCTTCATCAAACCCTGTTTCGGTAATGCTGCTTATCCATCCTGATTGTGGTCTGTGTAATTTTTACTTAACCTTTAAAAGTCGGGTAAAGAGTCACCTCCCCTAATTTTTCTCATAAATCCCTAAGATGACTTTTTTTTGTGCTTCCACAGAAATCTGTTCATTTAACAGCATTTAAAATTCTGCTTGGAAATCACTAATTTACACGTCTGCTTTCCTATAGACTACAAGTGGAGGTCAGAGCCATACGCCTCTTTTTTAAAACAAGATGCATAAAATGCACATAGAAAAGGTCATTAAACATACTGCTCAATTAATTATTGCCAAATAGATACCTGTATAATCATTCCCAGAAATATCATATCTGATTGGACTTTATATCTTCAGTGACTGGTATATAATAAGCACTTAATAAATTCATAATAAGCAGGAACAAATGACATTAATCAGGTTGGGGTCCATTAATCACTGCAAAAAAATCAGCCCAGTGCTATGATACAAAAATCAGATTTCAGTAATCAAAATCACCTACCTCTTATGGGGGGAGGAGGGTCTGTAGTCTTGCAAACCAGTGACATCACAGAAGGGAAAAACTATAACCCAACACATATGACATTTTACTGCCAATAAGACCAAAATAAAAAAGCTTGCTATTAGAACTCAGGGAAATATCAGCCTGAGCCATGTAATAATACTTTTGTCAGCATATACTCTTCTGGGCTTAGCTGCATGAGATAGCCATAAAATACTTCTTGGACTACTAAGAGGTAGTAATGGATCAGCAGCTAAGCAACTTAGCTTCTTAGAAGGATCATGTCAGAAGGATTGATGAAAACCAGCTGCCCAGCTGCCCAGCCGCCCATGGTGAATGGGTATGTGAGACTACAAACTAGGTGGGCAGGGCAAATCCTGCAGGGACACAGCACAACACCAAAGGTGAAGCGCTAAGAAGTGACAACAGCTGACAGGCTCACTAAGATACAGGACTGAGAGACAGTCTCCATTTCTGCAAGAACATTCTGCAGCCTGGAAGACTAACCAGCAAAGACTGAATTACAGAAGGTTATACCGGTTAGTTCCTTCAGTTTGCAAGCTGCATCTGCAACCCCAAGGAGCTGACTACATAGGTACTCGGCCTAGAAAGGGCTACAGGTTTTCTGAGGCCTATTCAATTTCATTCTTCCTGCAAGCGAACAGCATTCCTAATGAAACACAAATAATTACTTAACAAAACTTAAAAATCTGCACTTACTTTCGCTGTTACATTTTTACTTCCCAGATAGCTGAGTGAAAGTCATAACAGAAAGGAATGATGCTTAATAGGAATCATCATTGTGACAATGACAGCAATAAGACCTAAAATTTAGGAGTGCCTACTAAGCTCCAGTCCCCGGGTTTGTGGATTTTTCTCATTTAATCTTCACTCTGTTAAGCAGATACTATTGTTTTCCCCCTTTTATAGGAGAGGAAACAGGCTGAGAACATTTGCCTACACAACTAGGGATCCGCAAACCAGGACATCTAATCCAAGTCTAACTTTAGAACCTGCACTGTGTTATACTAAATTACCCAAATTCAAATAATGTAGTTGTATGATACAAAATTTTTAAAATCAAGTGTTTGCATTTCTAGTCACGATTGAGACATCAATAGGATTCTTTAGAAGCAAAGACCAAGAAGACCATGTAAGGTATCCGAATTTATTTGAGTTCTCCCAATATTGGTAAATGAATTTCACATTTGCATCACTATACACCGCAAAGTACAATGGGGAATCTAACTGAGGGAAGTTTGGCAAATTTAGATTGAATCACTGGGACCTGTGTAGCCAGTGTGTAGGTTCAAATCCCACTTTCCTCAACAACCATGTGATTTGGGGAAATTACTTGTGCTTTGCTTTCTCATCTGAAAAATGAGAAAGGACTGTTTCTAAGAATTTCATTAGATATGTGAAGTATTCAGCTTACAAACTAACACATGATAAGCATTCTTGGGAAGAATCATTTTGACCCCATTCCATGAAATATAAGAATTGTAAGTATTCTGTATTCCATTTAGTTTTATTCCACATAGCACACCATGTATGTTTGTTTGTTTCAATATTTTCCAGTATCTTTTTTTGATGAAGATGTAAAGAACATGTAATCACCAGATAATTAAGTTATATATTACAACAAAGAATCTACCACAAAACAAATATGCCACATATACACACTCAGACTCTTTCTTCCAAATTTAAAACAAACCACAATATGCATTCGCCATTCAAAAAAATATTGTATGCAACATGAACAATTTAGCTAACTCAAAGAGATAGCTTTAGCTCTGGTAGAAGCCTTCTAATGGTACACACCTTGAGATGTTAAATAAAACAAGTATGAAGTTGAATTTGTGAAAAAAAATGGGGGCAGCCCTTCGATGCACAAGCAGGAAAGCAAAAAAACAAATGTAAGTGGTACAAACAAGTTGCTGTTGCCTTAGATTCTGAGATGGAGATAGAACTGGGGAGGAAGTCTATACAACTTACAGATAGGCCAAAACAGCTACAGTTGGGGATTTTAATATCCATCAAATGATAGGTTATATGGCCTCCTGTGCATCACAAATGGGACAGAAATTTAGAACTGAGCTATGTGCATTGTCTCTAAAGCCGTATTTCCAAATGTTAACATCTGCAAAAATCACTGGGAAGCCTTGCTAATACCAATCCAGACTTCTCAGTGCCCTCTCTAAATCCCGATCCAGCAGGCCTAGACATCAGCATCAGGCCTACACCCTGATCTGACGCTGCAGCCTGTAAGTAGCACTGCTCTAACCAAAGGCTGGAGCATCACTGAAAGGATCCTAAAACTATCATTCTTGACCCAGGGAGATGGTAAGTTTATCTGACCTGGGCTCATATGCCAAGTACTGGTGTGGAGTTGAACTGTGTACTGCCTGCATGGAATATGAGTGCCGCTCTAAGGAATTAACTCTGAAAATCGGTCTTGGCCTGGTAAATTGTCTGAGGCATATGGAAAAAGTAAACACAAGACTGTTCTGTAGGGAAACTTTCACAAGCCAGACTATGTAAAATTCCCATTAGACAACTCACCAACAATAATTAAAAGACATACAAGGAAATGTTTATGAGTAAAAGTCTACAAAAACAATATAAGGAAGACTGGCACCACAAAAAGCTTAATATAACAACTGAAAGACCCTATGTTTTAAAACATTTAAACACACACACACACACACACACACACACACACAGAGGAATAGAAAACATAACAAAAGAACTTTTAGAAAAGAAAAATGTCACTGTTGCCAGCATACCAAGAGACAGGTTTTACATTAGCCACTGGTAAGGGAAAAACCAATAAAGTAGAAAAAACAACAAAGAATGCAGCACAGAGGACAAAAAGATAAAAGATACTGAATAGCAATAAATATGAAGAAATTTGAACATGTGGTGAATGGGAATTTTGTAGTTAACTAAAGAGAGACTAGAGAGGAACAATTTTAGAAGCTAAGATGTCTAGGAATTTTCTAGATTTGGAATCTTAGGAATGAAGAACCACAAAGATAACCAAGCAGAATGAATGAATGAATAAATACATGAATAAATAAATAAATGGCTATTCCAAACCCACAAAACAACAAAACTACACAACATAGTGGACAAAAAGGTCTCTGGGTGATAAAAATATAAGACTATTTATCTGTAAGGAAATTAGAATTTGGTTTACAGAAGATAACCCAGCAACAACAGAGACCATAAGACTGAAAAATATTTTCCACATGTAGACAGAACGTAACCATCAATCTAGAAATTTCTACTAAGGTAAGTAACACTTAATAAAGAAGGCACAATAATGACATTTCCAAGGCAAATAAAACTTAGTATTCCTCCAAAGAACTAGTAAATGATGATTTTTCAGTAGGAAGGAAACTGATCCTGAGGTCCTTTTCACATTTAAATGTAGAGATATTGAGCCACTGTAAATTTTATCAGGTATGTATGGTTTCAAGTGTACCTACCGAAATACAATTGAAATAGAATGTAACATTCCCAAATATGTAGGAAAGAAAAATATAGGAAAAAACTCAAACAAATAATAGACAGATAATATAAACAGCAAAACCATAAATACAAGAATGATACACATCAAATTCAAGATAGTAGATATATCTAAAGCCTGATGGATGGAAAAGGTGTATGGTTAGTATCCCAGCATTAGAGAATAGTAAAATTATGCAAATAAGGCAAAATGTTACTATCTGTTAAATCTGGGTAGTGCATATATGAATTTCCATCATTTTTATTGTTGTATGTGGTTGAAATATATAATGACAATTTTTAAGTTAGGAAGTCACATAAGATTCACTAAGCCATCAGAGTAACAAAAACTTGGCCAGAACATAAACCAAGCATTTGTTTTCCAAAAGTAGTCACAAATGGTCTAAATTAATCATGTATAAGGCCCAGTGAAAACCTGGTTAAAAGATATTTAGTATGTATTTATCTTTCCTCTTGAAACTCTTTCCATTTGCTTTGTCTAAGATTTTGATTGTACAAAAACAGAAGATGAAAACGAAATACACCAACAAGTTACATTCTTATTCTAATGATGGTTTCATCAATAGTCAGAAGTACAGACTAATGAATAAGGATAAATTAAGTGAGATTTAAAGCAAATTATATAATTCAAAGAAAACCTTGTAAGACTGCTTGGAGGACTACAGTTACACACTAACCAGCTCAAGACATATAAATAAGAAAATCAGAAGGACAAAAGGGGAGGGGGATTTCATTCCAGATTAGACTTTAAAATTCATTAGCTTTTTCATTTCTCAAATGTCAAGTTCCAAATCTACCGTGATATATTTTTACTCTGGCTTCAAAGGATCTCTAACTTCAGCATTTTTCACTGATAATTCGAGTCTTATGGTGTTTATAAGGGGTTTCGTGTTTCTTTTTCCACTCAATCGCATATGAAAATCATGCTTCTTTTTTTAATGACTCATGCCTTACAGTATGTTATTAATTCCAAAACAATTCCTGTTAGTGACTGTTATAATATCCCCAAGAGAATGGAGGCTAAAATTAGAGCTTCTGGCTTTGGGTTCATGCCTGAGCAGGTAGGTGCATGCTGCGACCTTTCCCCTCTCCATCTGCTCATTCTCCAAAGGCAACAGCATGAGGGCAAAAGTCAGAGAAATGTAACTGCTCACCTAACTTTTCAAACTGAATCAGACAGGTACAATGAAGTAAAAGAAAAATGTGAGCACGCAGATGACTTTCAGGAGCTGTTTATGGCACTATTTCTGCAGCTACAAATAGGTGTGTGTATTAGAGTGGTTTGTGTTTGTCTTTGTCTTTGTTTTTACATTTAGACAAAGACGGCATCTTCAAAGGCTTTCCTGTCTTCTGCCAACCTCATTTAATCAAATTTTAAAGCATTTTCTGTGTTAGGTTTTATCAGATCTGGTCAGAAATATAAAATTGTACTATTTATATTCATATTTTCTACAACAAAAACGAAATATACTTGTTAAAACCAGGAAGCAGAAAAACAGAAAACTAGAATGTCACATGCCTCATCACATAGGAGGTACTCAACAAACTTCTGGTGAATCCAAAGATGAAGTAAAGCAGAAATCGACAAACTTCTTTTATAAATGACCTAATAATAATTCAGCCGTTGCAGGCTGTATGTTCACTTTACTGAACACTCAGTTCTATCACTGGACTGAGAAAGCAGCCTTAGACAGTATGTAAACACATGAGGTAGCTGTATTCCAGTAAAGTCTTATTAATGAATACCAAAAATTTAATTTTCTATACTTTTACTTCATGCCGCAAATTATACTTCTTTTGTGTTTTTTGTTTTTGAAAATTTAAAAATTATTTTCACTCAGAAAACCATAAGAAACAGAGAGCCAGAATCAGTGGGCCAGAGTCTGGCAACCCCTGAAATAGTTCAGTGACTTACTTCATAAACCATCTAGATCTTATTCTTCAAAATTACATCTAAAAATACAGGATTAAACTGCAGAGCATAATAGGAAATACAGACAACAATTATAAGCAGGAATAATAATTAATTCTTTTTCTTTTTGGTGCTGGGGTTCAAACTCGGGGCCTTGTGCTTGCAAGGCAAGCTCTCTAACCACTGAAATAAATCCCCAGTCCAATAATTAATTCATTTAAAGTGTATACGATTTTACATGTATTTCTCTTTACAAAGAGCCTCACATGAAAGCTGACCATGTAGATCAAGGTTCTCAGAAGCTGAAAGCAACACACATATTGAAAATACAGATACATTTGGGTTGAATTTTATAACATCTAAATATAAGGATGTATCTAAGGCCGGAACTCTCAGTCTGGAAGTTGTACACCTATACACAGAATCAATGATCGGTCTAGGGAGCGTCTTGAATTTTTGAGTTTTTAAAGTTATGAACAAGTATTTGTGTACGTGTGCATTTTTCTGCAGAGCTAGTACAGCTTTCGTCAGAGTTTCAAGGGGTTCACAGTTAACACCCAGAGACCTACATGACTGGAACGGATTATCTAATAGGTTCAGTACTATTTCACTGACACTTCAATATCTGAAAATAATACCATTTTTAAAATCGAAATGTTTTATTCCAGAAGTGATTTTTAAGGTATAAGATTAGCTCGCACATTCACACCAACTTCAAGTGAGCCTAAACTCTTAAAAGACAAAAAATATTACAGAAATACAGAGATGTCAAAAACAACTGCATATTGGAGCTGAGGATTTAGTTCAGTGGTTAGAGTGCTGGCCTAGCAAGTGCAAGGCCCCGAGTTTGATCCCTGGCACCAAAAAAAAAAAAAAAAAACAAAACCCAACAGCAACTGCATACTGAAGTCTAGATCCTGTCAACTTTTCTCCGGAATCCTATATATACATTAGTTGATGTAAGTTTTGTATCTCCAATATTCACAGGAAAACACCCATTTAAAAAAAAAAAGTATTTATAGAAATTATCAGAATACCATGTGCCTCTCTTAAAGTCCCATACATTCTGGTTCTAACTTTTAAAGTACAGTGCAGTTAGGAAAGTAAGGCAGTATCCCCTGTCCAAAGACATCCCATTTCACCTTTCCTGGCACCCACATGTACAGAGTTTGAGGGACAGGAGGAAGTTAGGAGTATGCAAAACAGATGCCTCAAAGTATATTTGAAAAAGCCAGCACCATGGAGGGTGAGGGAGCAAGGATTTTACTCACAGGTGATGCCTTCAAGGCTTCTCTGAGAGTTTAATGACTAATATTCCATACCATCTTGACCAGGCATTTGTTAGAACAAAGAACATTTAAAGAAGCAATTCACAGTTGGGAAGGTGGAGATTCTGAAGACCTGGTAACAAGAAAACACACTGATTTCTGGAAGAATCGCCTTCTCAGAATAAGGAAGAGAAGAAACACAGGAAATGTTAGAGAATACATGGCAGTCTAGAATCAATGATACAAGAACAAACAGTGCTCTACAGTCAGCTGGTGGAGTACAATTAGCAACACTGAGAACAATGGTTCCAAATCATTAAGTAAATGTTAATCTGCTTCAGAGTTTATGCCAAAAATAAAGAAACGTAAGAATCTTATTTATGGAAAGCCTCTCAGATGCAGTTTTCACGCTTAGTACAAATGTAAGCATCCGTCACCTGAAACATCCACCTATGTACAGAACCTCATTATAATACTGTTGGCAAAACATTGTAAGGTCTACTGTAAATGTTCAATTATACTTGATGAATATATTTATAAGTGAATAGTATATTAAATTAATATGATTTTTTAACCACACTGAAAAAACTGCAGAAATTACATATGTGCCTTGATTGCATTTAAGAG
Organism: Hystrix cristata; assembly: GCA_004026905.1. Taxonomy (NCBI): domain Eukaryota; kingdom Metazoa; phylum Chordata; class Mammalia; order Rodentia; family Hystricidae; genus Hystrix; species Hystrix cristata. Next base: position 150,527 of record PVJO010000079.1, on the reverse strand, counting down.
AAATATTTAGAAATTATCTAGTTGAAGAGTAAAACGGGAAAAATGAAATACTCAGAAAATAAAGCCCATTTGGAAAAAAATGGCCTTAATAAAATCAAAAACAGTGTCTGCTCACATGGATTTTTGGTGTTACACATAATAGAATTAAAGCTATAAGCCCCGCCAGGCTATATAAAGTCCCCTGCCAGAGCTTACATTAGATTTCCCTTTAGAGTGTTTCAAGTAATCTCACATATTTACTTCCTGGATGCTCTGTGTGTGTTTAAACCAATTCGAAATCTCTTTAGTATAGCTGTATGGTAGTCAGTTTGGTTCTCAGGAATAAGCATAGTAGTGAAAAAGCTTAGATTACAAGGACAGAAAATTTCATTTTGAGTAGTAAGTACATACTGTCTGACTTGTGCTTGCATTGTATTTAATAACCTAGATGAATGCCTATGTCACCCTAAGTAGTGAATGTTGGCAATAAAGAGCTTCCTTATCCGTATTTGGAAGCATCATATCTATTTACCAGTACCTTTGTACTTTTAACACAATGTATATTTTATTTAGCTTGACCATCAAGTCTTTAAATATAGCATTAAGTAACAAATTATGAGAAACACTTTGCAAAAGTGATTACATGAAGTAAAAGTAAAAGAGAAGAGAATGTCTTTCAACATATTTAAACCAATTTCAAAATATGAACTGGGATGGCTTTAACAAGCTCAGTTCTTAACATAAAATATAACTGTAATGGACATCTATTCTAGATGACCAGTATCTATTTCTCCTTTTGCTGTCAGAATTTGCCCATATTTTTTTGCTTTGGCAACCATCCTACTCCCACTATCCACATATGGAGTCCTAGTGGGGCTTCTCCTACTATCCAATTTTAGGTTGGTACAAGTGACTGAAATCTAGTCAGTGAGACCACTGCCTACTGTTGGAAACTGGGAATACTTTAGAGATAGCATATGTAGTCAGGTAAATGAAAGCCAAGGAGCATCATCTTCAGAACTCAAAGCTACTGCGAAGTAAGGTCTTGCTTGTTAAAATGATAGTGTGTGAGCAAACAACTACTGGGCCATGTTGTCATGACTTGAAAAAAGCCTGGTGAGAATTAAGTCAGTCTAATGGAAAGCATTAAAGACAAAAGCACTAACAGATTAAGGATGAAAGATTTTTGGATGCCACAAATAAACTTCCTAGTACCATAATTAGACTATATTTGTATTTGTAGTTCCTACGTCAATAAATACTATTCCTGCTTTATTTGTTTAAATTTTTAAAGTGACTGACATTTTTAAATTAAGTGACAATTAAAAAAGAAGCAACAAGGTATACCATGTACAGGTACAAATCCCCAATGATGAATGTTAACAATATGTATATCGAAAATGTACCATTAAAATAAAATTTAAAAATTAATTAATTAATTAAACGACAATTAAAAGAGTTAGACCCCTCTTGGTAAGACCTGAGTCCTTGTCCTTGTTCAGCAGTGTGAATGGTCTGATCTTTGATAAATTAATTCTCAGGCTGGTTTCATTACCTGTAAAATACACATAACAATAGGTATCTTCCAGGGTTGTTGTAAAGATTAAATCCACAGTGTGTTAAATGTTCAGCATAGCAAACATTGCTAATTGCATTTCCTCTTCGACTATGGGGATATAGAAAATTTTTATGAGTTTAAAAAAAAAAAAAAAAATATATATATATATATATATTCATGAATGGGGTAACAAAACAGTTCCCCTAAGGAAATATTCTCAGATTGAAAAGACAAAGGTAATCCTTAACACAACAATACAAATTTTGTTTTTAAAGGTATGAACACCTGTGTTGGGAAACTAAGAAAAAAATTTAGAAATAGGGCTCTAATAAAAGATCTACATAAAATTCTTTCCCACAAGTAAAAGTTCTTTAAATGTACACAGAACTGATGTACAGTCTAGGCAGACTAGGGTTTGCACAGAAGTTTTTCTATGGGATTTTTCACTGTTTTTTATTTTTAACTGGCTTGAAGTTGACTGATTCAATCTGAGTTTCTGTAACTTTTGACTCACATATTCCTGGAATACTATAGTTCTAGGAGCAACACAAGAATTAGATACCCTCAAAACAAAACATTTTGAGGTTTTCTTTTTTTGGTAGACAAATCTATCTAAGACAGAATTTACTGTTCTTAAATCATGTGATTTGCTATTCATCAACCCAATTAAGAAACTCCATGTGGTGGACTTATTGTGGTCAATTTGAGCAAGAAGCCCAGCTGAACTGAGCTGGTGTGGTTCTGGGCACAGAGGATCCACCTGAAGATTACTGCCAACACGTCACCAAGGAGAACGGGAGCCGAAGATAGGTGCCGGCTGTTTCCCAGGAGAAGCTCTGTTGCAGCTGGTTCTTCTGAAGGGAACGTGGCTGTTCTCATCTCAGGAGGAGCTCGGGGCCTTGCTGTCATCAGGGATGGCTGCTGTTCACTTCAGAGGAGTTCTGGTCTTCATCTCTGCTGCACACATAATATTCTGGTTCCAGAATAGATTTCTTCAGCCTTTTAGTACAGACGCAGACCTACATGAGACATTGCTGTGGGCTCCCAGCCCTTGACTGGATCTTTCGAGTCTCCAGTGCATAGACAGACGTTCTGCACTCTTCTTGCATCTGGCTTGTGTGTGAATGTTGCAACTTGTAAATGTCCTACGCTATATCTGCTCTCTTGCAAACCACTGACTATAAAAAAAGGAACTAATACATCTGTGACTATTCCTGACCATGTGGTTTAGGAGCCTTTGGAGCTGGCTTGTGGGAAGGGGAAGAGTGAGGAAATCTTCGGAAACGTCACCTGAAAGAGAAGCCCTGGAAAGTCTTAGGCTGTACTTGATGGTACATTCCGGTCAAAGCTCAGAAGACCAGAAAGCTGACAGAAAAGTTGCCGGTACAGACCAGGCTCTGGAGGTTTCTGTGGGGAAGAAGGACTGTACTGGCTGTTGGACTCCAGACAATGTGTTTTATGGCTTGGCAGAACGTTCGTCTGCGTCTTGCCCTTGTCCAGAGACTTTGCCTGAGATTAAAAGCGGCAGCCTCGGGAAGTTGTTCCCTGGGATTCGGTTCACACCCACTTGACCTCTACAGCCAAGAGAGAAGGAAGCCTGGCTACTGCTCAAGGTGGCAGCAGACCTTGCATCATCCACATGGTTCTGGTTTTAGGTGCACACAGAATGCAAGAGTTGTGGGGTCAGGAAGGCTTCCACCTAAGATTTCAAAAGAAGGCCTGGAGGCCAGGCAGTGTGCCCCTGAGAGGCAGTGTGTGAAGCTGTGAGTGTGAAGCTGAAGGTGCAGTGGAGACCCCAAAAGTTTGGAGAAGCCAGGAACATGGATCACCTGAGGAAAACTGCACGGAGGGAGCAAAGCCAAACCAAGAGAGAAGCCGTGGGAGCTAACACCACCAGAAGTGCCCTAGGTATAGAGCCACCCAAGCCCGCTGGAGTTCACATCTTGCCACAGATTGCTTCCAGTGCTGCACATGGAACTACAGGACCTAATGTTTGTCCTGCTGGATTTTAGACTTGCTTTGGTCCTATTCCTTTGTATCCCCGCTTGTACCTTTTGACATAGAAATGTTTATCTTGTGCCACTGTATGTCGGAAGTGTTTAACTTTCTTTTCCTTCATACAGGGGCTCATAGCTAAGAGTTTGCCTTCAATCTCAGAGGAGAATTTGGACTTGGACTTTTCAGCAATGTTGAAAATGCTGGGACTTTGTCAACTCTTGAAAATGGACTAAATGTTCTTTACATAAAGGTGTGTGGATGTGTCTTTGGGAGACCAGGGACAGAATGTTATGGTTTGTGCCTACATGTTCCCCTAAAACCTCACGTGGTCATAAATTGGACTTTTTCAGAGGTGGCTGAATCTAGAGTATACGATGCTGGGATTAAGCGTGTGTGATTACAGAATCAATCCACTGAGTGGTTTGCCACCCGCCCTAATCCCAGCAGCCTAGATAAGATATAAGGGGCAGAAAGAAGCTGCTATGGTCCCTTGCTTACTTCGCTGCCTTCCTGTCTGCCATGCCACCCTACCATGGATCCAGCCAATTGTGGACTAAAACCTCTACAAACTGTGAGCTAAACAAACCTTTCCTCCTTTAACTTTGGGTGTCAGATATTTTTGTCTCAGCATTCAGAAAAGTAACTAAAGTATTCCATAATAAATTCAACTAATTTGTAAATTTCTAAAGATATACTGGCTAGTGTATTAAATTTTGCCTTTTCCCTTGAAACTCAACCTAGGTGGCATTTTCACATAATTATTATCTGCTCTCAAAAGAAAACAAAAAACATTTCTGCTTTGTTCAATTTTGCTCTGGCAGTGATCAGTGTCGACATATCAATTACATTAGTAGTTTAAAAGCTAATAAAAATCAACTATTACTCTTAAATATTCACATCTTTTACAAAAATAAGTGGACACATTTTTTTACATGGCCTTTGGTTATGACTGAAAATCACATTCCAAAAACTAAAAATAATTCATTGTATATTATCTAATTTGTGATTTTGAAAAAAATCATAGAATTGTGTAACTAGATTTGAATATATTTTTCTAAAATTAAGTAGTTTGACAGTGTGATATAATACTTGATAAAGTTTTGATAGGCTTTAGAATTTACACATAGCCGTGAGATAAATTCATTAGAATAGTATTTTATGGGTAGTCGATGAAATGGTTTACATTATGAAAGATTATTTGCCATATGAAAAAGAAGCTCTGGAGAAATACTATAAAATCTGCCTTGGTAAGAAACTGAGCCATATGGCAAAAACCACAAGTACAATAGAATTGTACTTGTTGTAGTAATACATGCATTCCTTCTAAACTATGCAGACAAAAACTCTAGCTCCCAGAGCCAACAAACAAATATCACTGCTAAATTCAAATAATTTGTTCTCATGGGAACATCTATGCAAGTTTTTATTGTGTAAGGCTCCATCGAAGTAATAAAAATTAGTCATCCAATCTATAAACAAAAAAGACAAAGCAATAACCCTGTAGCCACTGTCAGGGCACAATCTATTATGATGGGAACAGAGGTAACAGTCTTATAAAAATTGTCCCAAATTCTCTGTTTTATTTGGGCTTCTGTTTTTCATGTATAGGCAAATAGGAAAAGAAACACTGCAATATCAACTTTCAGTAAGGTAATTATTATCTTTATACAAAGACACTTAAAAATTATTCCTACTCTTTGAGGCAATAACAAATACAATTAAAATATACAAAATTATATATGTGCAAATACTGGCATTCTTATTATTTATAAATTTATGTTCTAAAGAATCTAATGTCTAACACAATAGGAGAGTAGTGATCATTCCCTTTGAGAAATTGAGGAACACTACAGATTCTTCATGCCAGAAATACATATATATGCTTTATTTCTATAACACTCATGTACACGTGTGCAAACAGACACACACACACACACACACAATATAACCATACTAGAAAAACTGCATAGTCATCGGATGTCAAAAACTACTTATTAAAGGAGCCAAAAATATTTCATAATATACAGGAATAACTTCAGGATATATAAAGAAGAGAGGTGAAAAATGTGGTACACATTTAAGATTAAAATGACTGAGTTAAAGAATTTAGATGGTCATGCCACAAACAGCGCTTACGCATCTGTGCTCTTTATTTTCCAAGACAATTCATCTGCTATCAGTTTCTATATACAGTTTAGTAGCTGCAAAAATCTATGAGTAAAGCTCTAGAGGGCTAATCTTCGAGTTTGTAATGTAACTGACCAAGCCTGGAGGAATTTATAGTTTGTCTTGTTCCATAAATGTACAACATATAATGTTCATTATTCATGTAATTTAGTTTGATTCCATAAACATTCTTATCAATTCAATTTCATGCATATACATACTGTGTGCCAGATACGGGTGTCAGATATGTAAAAACAACTAAAACTCAGGCCCTGTGTTCCAAAGAGCTTGCTATATAAAGGACAATTCACAAAACTTTATTTCCTACAACTCGAATGTTACCTGGATAAGGATAGGACTTTTGACCTATTTTGCTCAGTGATATATTTCAAGTGCCTAAAACAACTGCACAATTATTAAAAGAGAGAAGTGAAATTTAAGAGAAAAGTGCAACCTGAATCAAGGTTTGTCTGACCACAAAGTCCATACTTTTAACTTGTACATTATACTCCGACTTCTCAGATGGATGTTTTAGCTTGTATGTTTTATACTCCGACTTCTCAGGAAACAACTTTCTGAACAAAAACTGGCTTTTCTTAGCATGTACAAAAAATTATACATGTGAAAAGCAACAGCAAACATGAATAATAAACACTGAAGCGCCAGAGAATTGACAAGAACAGACATTTTGAATATTATTCAGCATTTAAGAGCTTTCAATATATATGAAGTATATATCTCAAAATGATAGTTTCTTTTTTAATATTATAAAAATAAAATTATACTGTATGTTATTCTGTGACTTGTTATTCACGATCAACATTATTGAGACTCTACTTTGAAAGACAGAGACAAATATAATGCATTCATTTAAACAGTTTCTAGTGTATCACTGGATAGATACATCACAGTTTTTCTGTTCTTCTAAGGACGCAAAGGGCACATGTTCCTAATTTATTTTTTGTAATTACGAATGGTGAATATTTGGCTGTATATGTCCTAGTTCCAGTGTACAAGAGTTCTTCTCATGGCTATATGCTTAAGAATGGACTTGCTGAGTCATGTGCCAAATGCATAAAATGATTCTGAGTTACTTACTTTCCAATGTTCTTGCACCAGTATATAAATGTGTCTTAAGATTGAATGGAAGTTCTATTGCTTTAGTCTTCACTACACTTGTTGCTACACATTTAAAAACAAAAACAAAACAAATGTCTCCAAATCTAAAAAGGAACAAGGAAAGCCTGGCTGGTTTTATAAGTTTCCTCCAAGAGATAACACACATTGTGACAAGAGGTTTGCTATGTTAATAGTAATGCCTTTCACTGTAAAAGTTTTATTGTAGAACTTTATATTACCATTGAGATATAAATCAACATACCCCTCTCCTACGTAAAGTATAAAAGGTGTCAGTGGCACTTTAATTGAGTCAGACGCCTTTTGCACCACACAAGCTCTCTTGGTTCTGTTACTATCCTGACTGCTTCTCCAGCCTCGTCTCCTCTGTCATTCTGATATTTATACTACATACACATACACACACACACACACACACACACACACACACACACACACACTTTAAGTTTGTGCCATGTGAAAATTCTTTCATTCCTCCAATGAGACTTTCAAACCTTTTTTGTTTTAATTTTCTCTTTCTGGCACTATGGGTCATACCCAGGACCTTCGCGCTGAGCTATATGCCCAACTGTTTCTAATTCTGTATTTTGAGACATGGTCTCACTAAATTACAAGCTTAGCAGTCTCTCTCTTGAGCCCCTAAACCCACATTCCACTTGTAGGAGAACAGGCAAGAGCTCCAGCTGTTTACTCTCATCCACCAGGGGGACAGCAGATTTTATGAACTGAGGGATCAAATCTGCCTCATTCACCACCAGATATGTTTTCCTGATGGTCTGGTTCAAACTCAGCCCTCAGTAAATGCACTGATGACTATATTTCCCTAGTTAAAAATAAATCTGTTTCCCATCCTTGGTATAAAGAAACATGACTCCTTGAGTTTCAGACTCTGGACAACAGCGGTGTACCAAGGTAAAGGGCTACCTGCAGAGCTTTCTCTGGCCAAGGTTTCCTTCCTGGGTATGCATGTCTAGGACAGGAAAGTATCTGAGCTGCATGTGTCTTCCCTAATATTTCATATATCAGTAATTTCTCACATCAGGGAAGCTGCAAGTGAAGAGAGAAAGAGATGAAACTAGAAATCTTGTTCACTAGGGGTCCTGCACATGGCTTTACTCTATTTAGATTGTGTCCACTAAAAAAAGGGGAAACACTGAAAGATTCAAGTTTAATCAAGTTATAATTAATTGATGTTTCAGATTAATTTCTTAGGTTGCTTTACTGAGAAAAAATAGTTAAAAAAAAAAAAACAAAAACGAAAACACAAGGCTTCTTGCTGAAAACCCAGAACACTGACTTTGACTTTACATTGACTACATTTTCATAAATGAATGAGTCTCTAAGGTTTTCTTCTCAGGAACACTTTTTGGATTTGGATGCCAGATTCCTGAAGTGCATTTCTGGATGAGAAATTTAAAAGCAATGAAAATGTTCTTCATCGACATATATGACAATTTTAAAAGTTTTACAAGAGGTAATAATGAAATGGTGATAAAATCAATATAGATACTCCACACAGACATAAATAGAAAACAAGACGAGCACAATAATATTTTGACTATGTAACCTTTCAATATTCTGTCCTTCACAATTGGTGAAGTTATTTTTTCTAGAGTGTATAAATGAGAATATGGAATTAAAGTTGTTACTCTTCCTATATCTTAACAATCATTTTCTCCTAACTTCGAATTTAGAGGCCAACCTCTAATTAAGAGGCCAACCTCTTAATTTTTGTTATCTTTCGTATTTGTCTCTTTTAGCCCTGCCTTTCTCAATACTATGCAACCACTCACATACTTTTTTTCCACTTCCATAGCTATCACAATGGTCTACCTCCTGATGCTTCGATTGCAATAAAACTCTTCTAAGTTTCCTCGACTACATTTTCTCACCACTCTAGTATATTCCCAGTGCAGACAAAAATGATGATAACGCTTTTACAAGTTCTAAAAATTTCCCTGTTTGGTTAGAACCAATAGTAGTATATGACTGTCTAGTTTATTAGACTTCACTCACCAAAACATTTATAGCATGCCATTAATACATGACTCCCAAGTCACTAGGTTTGCAAATTCATGACTTAGTACTTTCTAAAACATTTTCTATCTTCTTGGAAGCCTGTTCCTGCTGATCAACCCTTTTATTCAGCTCACTCTTTCTAGTTACTTATTGTGTACTCTCCAGTAGCCTTAAAGAAATGTTCCTGGCTTCATCTTATTCATCTTTGATCATTTCCTCAGTATGTCAAAGAAAAATTCATTGTAAAGTTCTCCTTGAAGCCAATAATTAATTACAGTCAAAGTGCACCCTAATTGAATTTCCTTTTGATTTTGACCTAGAGCAGACCTGGCACACTGAATCGGATGCAGAGCACATCACAGGATGTCTTGACATCATCGCTACCTCTGTGCAGTCCTTCATCCCTTGACTGCCAACTCCGAGAGGGGAAAGTAACAAAATAAAACTGGGGCCTTCACTGTCATCCCAGAGCACCCTAACAGTGTATTTATTAAACTACCACACACTATCATGGACTAAAATGAATTTGCAATTCTAAGAACAGTTTCTGATTATTTATTCAGAGAAAACAATGCTCTACAATAACTAACATTAGGATATTTTCAATAAAATAATCGACCCATCTGTTTAATGAGCACCATTATGTATAGGACATCATCTTAGGTAAAGCAGATTAAATTGGTGAGTACGGAAATCCTGGCGATCTGCTAAATTTCTACAACTTATAGCTATTTACTTATACTCTTGTTTTCTAAAATATTCTTTTACTTTAACTGTGTCTTCCACGTTTTTGATGTTGCTGCACAGAATGAGAGCTATATTTATGTTTGATTACCTAACTGCTACTAGATCCTTGTATGGAATGTTAGAAAGTTATCATCTTACTAATACTACACTCACGTAATTCAGATTATCTTTCTTAGCATAGCATCCTCCCCTAAAATTGTAATTCTTCAGAAACACAGGTTGTGTTATAGCTTACAGATAATTTAGATATACTCTAAAGACAATTCTCTATATCTTATATGTAATAATCAACCCATGCCAATTCTTACTCCAAAATGGCTCTCATTTTTATGAATTTTCCCCCTATTATTATCCTCTCCGTGCTTTTTAAAAACACATTCTCCTCACTAGAACCGATTGCTCTTCTAATAGTCTCTCTAAGGCTAAAAGCACCATATGCTGGACGCCAGGTTTTAGTTTTGCATGCCAAACTGCATCCCTCATCTTTAATAGGATCTGATCTAAACTGCTCAAATCTGGCCACCTCCCAGCACTTCCTTACTACTATATTTTTCCAGGGACTAGGAGAAGGTCTTAAGTGGCTTCCCAATTTCATTTTCACTCTAAGCTCTTCTCCATATTACCGTCTGACTGTCCTTTCAAAATGTATATCTGATCATATATTCTTAAAACCCTGCAGGCAGGGTTCTGAGTAGTGAAATCCTTAACATGGTCTATCTTGCCCGTGGGACATAAAATGAAGCCTCCCAAAAGATGGTTTCATCCTAATTCCTGGAACCATGATATGTCATGTTACATGAAAGGTTGTACATAAATCTGTAAGTCAGCTGATATCAAGATAAAGAGATTATCCTGTATTATCCATTGTAACCACAAAGGTCCTGCAAAGTAGAAGAGAACAACTGAAGAATCTGAGAAGGAGATGTAAGGACAGAAGCAAGGCCACAAACGTGATGCTGTACAAGGAGAACACAACCCATTTTACTTCCTCAACTTTCATCTCATTTAGAAATTCTTTGAAGCCAAGGAATGTATTTCGTCTTTTGGCTACCACTCTGTCCATTTCAAACACTTAGTAAACTTTTCATAAAGGTGAGAAGACAATAAATATTTTCTAAAAATAGGAAGGAATTATTCCTGAGAAGAAATCAGGTAGTCTTTATCCGATCAGTCTCTGGTTTTTGAGGGGTTTGAGGTTTTTTGTTCTGTTTTATTGTGTTTTGGTCTGTTTGTTTGATATGCTTACCTTTTTTATCCTGGGCTAAATGGAAGCTGCTAGTTTTAGGTCCTAACCCCTGGACCCTGTGAATGCTACTTTTTTCTGGCAATATCTTTACAGACGTGATTAAGGATCTTGAAATAAGGAGATAATCATGGGTTAACTATACAGGCCCAAAATGTCATCACGAATGTCCACATATAGGAAAGACAGAGAGATAAGACACACAGAAATGTGGCAACACATTCAGAGACTGGACAGATGAAGCCGTAAGTCAAGAAACAGCAGTAACCATCAAAAGCTGGAGGAGGCAAGGAACAGACTCTCTCTTCAGAGTCTTCAGAGGAAGTAAAAGTCTGACCTTCCATACTATGAATACCTTTGTGTTGTTTTAAACCAATATGTTTTTAGTAATTTGTTACAGCAGCCACAGAAAATATATTCTTCATCTTTGGATCTCTGATCACATCCTCTATGTGGAATACCCTCCTTTCTCTTCATGTTTCAAAAAGTGTTCACTAAGCAAAAAACAATAATAGCTAAATCTTACATTTTCATCAACGGCTATTTCTTCCATAAGCCATTTTCTGAATACTCCGGCCATGTAAATATCTTCCATCTGTATGCAGAGATAATAAATTCTACAGTACTTTGCGATGTGGGAATTGTAAACCCACTTGGATATTTTTCTAATTATTCCACAGAATTAAGTCCATATTTAATTTTTTTCTAGAGTCCTTCAGTCTGTGCACAAAACCCAATTTATGGGCACAAAGGGCCCGGATACTCTCCCAGATGTCTAGGGTTCTGTGCTCCTCTTCTGTTCGAAGTTCCTTCCATTGTCACCCTACCGAAGGTGGCCTCAGCTGACCACACAATTGACAAACACCAACCCTTCCCCATCCCTCTAACTTCTTTACCCTATTTTTCTGCATAAATCCCTAACAATTTTAATACCACCTAATGTATTGTTTTGTAAAATGTCGCTTTCCTTTTCACAATGAGATGATGCATCCCAAGAGATAAGGGTCAGTAACTAGTACATAATAGGAATTCAATAAATATTTACTGAATTAACGGTGATTAAAAATGGTAGCTCATAACATTTGAAATAGTATCTCAAAATTCAACCAAGACCCAAAATTTCAATTCTAATAAAATTACAGTTTTTCTTTTCTTTTTCATTCCATTACAAGGCAGCTCTGAAAATTGAGGCAAGAATAAAAAGTTGGGGAGTACAGTTCCTTAGCTCTGTAATGAATGTGTGGTTATGTTTTCAAGCATGATGTTGAGTAATAGTGGACTGAATCAATTTAGAAAATGTATTTAGCCATGAACCAAACCTCTGTGAAAATTACACTCTTTTGTCCATTTTCACAAGTGAAATTTAAATTAATTTCATGTTTGAATAACTGAAATGTTTGATTATGAAGTTACTGTACAAAAATAACGCAAACAATCCTCCTTCTGGAAGATACACACGAGACACGGCTCAGAAGCTGATTCTACGCGAAGGCTGACAAACAGATGGGAAAAGTTACCAGAAGAGAGCTGCTGAAGCAAGAAACACCAATCTGTTCCACAGAGAGCTTGAAGGGTACTTACATACATGCCAAATGAAGATTACTGAGAAGAACAAAATACAAGCTTAACACAACTGAAATTCTTCCCAGCTATGCGTGCCTCAAGTAACCTCGTTGTCTGTATTGTAATTACAATACAATGAAGTATTCTACGCCTCTCTTAAATATGTTTATTGTAGACAGTTGTCAGAGCCCATAAAGTGAAATCTGTAGACCACCCAAACTCTTCTGCTCTGGTACAATTTGTCTAAAAGTAACACATTAGTGGAAATCATAATTTTAGTTTGCATGTTTTAGATATTGCTGATTACTCTCTTTTTATAAGACTAGTTGTCATACTCTTGGTTAAAAAAAAGAGAAGTTGAGGAGACAAGACCAACTTCCTCACTCCTTTGAAAAGAATTACAATCTCACATGGAGCAACAGTTTGTCTTGATGAAGTAACAGGTAAAAAAGACGTGACCAATAAGTATTAAATGCTGTCAGAACCAAAGAACAATGAAGTTTAACTCCTTTTCTCCAAAAACAATAGCAAATAACGCATAATCAAATGGTTCCTAGGGAAAATGATTCTTCTAAGCACTCAGACCAAAGAAAGCAACCACTGCATGAAATTTATAGTAACCTGAATAACAAAGTATTGTTTCAAACCACCATCCTCTGATTATGAAAACATCTTTGTCATTGTTTTTCAAAGGATATTTCAGGAATGGATTTTTTTTCTTTTCCAAATGTGATGGACATCTCCATGACTACTTAGTACAACTGGCAATAGCGCAATGCAATAAATCTAATTCATGTGGACAGGATGAACCTCCATCTTTCTTTTCTGTCACATAAAATTCATCATTAGTGATAGGTAAGACCAAGCCAGAGATGCAGGATAACGTTTTTTAATCCATTATCATTACTGTTAGTGAGACAAAGTCCATAACCTCTTAGTAATGGGTGAAAAGATCACTAAATTCACATAGAGAGACTAGGACACTTGTATTATTTTCACTAATTCATCTCCTATTAATTTCTCAAGGTACTACAATAAAGGTGTTCTCCTCCCTTCTTAAATCTACTAGCAGGTCTATGCCAACTACTGAGTCCAGTGCACATTCTAAATGACCTACTTAAATTCACCTAACTGTTGCACAACATAAATATAAACCACTATCTTAAATTTTGTTCCTGTTTTCCTCCAACAAAATTCTCACCTTTTATCTCTAAGTCCTCATTTCTCTGGATGATAGTGCTGGTTTGTTACCATTGCCTTAAATCATGATACTTCCCCAGGGTTCCAGCAAAAGCCTTCTTCTCTTGTTATTCTAGATTTAACCCCTGGACAATGCTAAATATGAACATGGCTTGTACAAGTACTCGTGTGTAAAAGAGGGCCAATTTGCTCCTCCCAAAATGAACTGCACTTTCTTTGAGCTTAATTCAAAGTCCCAATATTCTATTACAAAACTTCACTTGATCTAGATACTGTCAGAATATCTCAAATACAACATCTATGAAATTATCCACTCTTGAGCTCCCCCCAAATCAAAGACCCTGGGTTTCAGAGCTAGAGAAAATCCAGCTAAATCAAGGCCTAGTTGTATAGTCCAATTAAATTATTTACATTCTTTGAGGATTGACTCCTAGATGCCCCGACGGCCTATTACTCTAAGTAAGTACGTTGTACAATGATCTTCCATAAGCATAAATTTCCAAATTTAGTTTTCTTTGACTGTAGCTTTTTTCCAAGAACATAAGAATGACTCCAGAAATCTTCCCTCCTCCATGCATCCATAACCTATGGGTAACAGACTTAACCATCAACCATCTACATATCTATCTCTAGCATTTACCCTCTCCTATAACTGCTCTACTTTTAGATTAAATCCTCACTACTCTGTAGAGCAACTATTCATTTCTATCTATCCTTCTAACTGAGTCTTTATACCACTCCTCAAAATATAAACAATGTTGGGGCTCCCTGATGCCTACAAGCTGATGTTTTATATTCTCAGCCTACACCATAAATGCCTTTTCTACTTGGCCTCCATCTGTCTTTTCAGTTTTATCAAGTATCAGTTTCTCCAGTACCTTCTGCTTCAGTCACAAACTACTGATTTTATATTGTCATTATTTCTCTCAGCTTCTGATAAGACACCCAAGGGCACACGGTCTGTCATGTACATTTCATACCTTTTCCTAGGCTCTAACACAACACTTTGTATAAATTATGCACAGAATAAATGCTTGTTCAATTAAAATTTACCACAGTTTAAAAGTAATATAGCTGCTAAAGAGTACTTTTTGAGACTTAATGTAATAACTGAAAATAGGAATTTTTTTTTTTACTACATGTATGTCAAAATGACCATGAAAGGTAAATGTTTTGAACTGATTCAGGACATTAAGGTGGCCACAACTGAAGACACTCATGAAAGACAACTTCCAAAACTGCTCTGGAAAGTGGCCAGAAAAACGGGACAATAGTACTCAAAGCAATGGTGATTAATGGCAATGCGTCATTTACTGTAGTACATTTTTAAATATTCCCCATAGTTTGCGATCACTGTCATGCATTTACACTCATACACATGGGTATTAAGTGTATATGTGCATGTGTATATGTGTATAAGTATATAAATTACATTCTAATATTGTTGGACTGTTTAAGAATGCTTTTATAATGACATTTTACCAAAAGAATATATCATCATGCTTATAAAAGCCAATCTACCAAAATTTCCTTGCAATCTAGCTCCCTCCTTCTATAACCCTTTATTCTATTTTGCTGCTCTCAGACTGTTTTCTCTGCATGACTCTCTAATTCCATTCTTCAAGCCTCCTTATTAGAAATCTTACATTCTGTTGAATATAGTACATTAAATATAGTACTCTACTTTTTTCTTTTTTCCTAGAACTTGAAGTACATTGTTTTCAAAGTTGTATTTTTGCTCAGTCTTCAGGTACTTTTTTTTTTTTGCTTGAACTACAGTATTTTAAAAAATACACTCTATATTGATTTTCTTTCTCCTGCACTGATCCTTAAATAAGGCATCACCATGAAGATGCAATCCTCCTCTTCTCTGAGATCTACTATTGCAGTGGCTCACAACAGGGGACATCTGGCAGTATGTGGAGACATGTCTGGTTGTCATGCTTTGGGAGGGGAGGGTGCTACTGGTGTCCAGTAAGTAGAAACCAGGAATTTGGACAGTCTACAAGGCAGGGCATTACCTACTCCCACAAAAGGAGTTACTATATATATAGTGCAAACTATCAGTGGTGCTGAGGTTGAGAAACCTTATGTTAAAGGACTAGCTGAATACCCTGCTCCAGCCTATTATTTCACAGCATTTCAAGGCACTAACATACACAGTTCTGCTGAGGGAGATAATACTCTTAATTGGACTGCTTGATTTTCAGATCCTCTAAAGAAGCATAGCACACGGCAAATTATATTTCCCTATCTCCCAACATTAATAATTCCAGGATTCTTCCAGAGATTACCCTCGAGAGTACAGGTCAAAATATTCACATCATCACAACACTTCACACTTTATGTCCTGATGAATTCTTTTCTACAAGTTATCCTTCAAAATGCAGCTTTCTGAAGTGACTGGAGCCTAGACTGATGGTTGTTTCAGAACTTGGGTTTCTGAATCAGGAAAGGTGGGGGAATATGTGAAAGTATCTACATCTTCTTAGGGAGGCTCTGATTAATGAAGTAATCTCTAATTCAATTGCCCTCATTTCAGTTTCACCTGCCTTCTGTAATGTCATTCTAGATTCTGGAATAGGTTGTTAGTCTTCTCTTTTAGTACAGTACTGCTAATAGGTTTGTTTTTTTTTTTTTTTCTGCTAATAGGTTTTACAGTATATGGTAAGGGACTTAATAGATGTGATGGTTATAGTAGATTATCAACTTGATTTGCTTGGAGGCCCAGCAGGGAATTAGTAAAACAAACTTCTCCCTGTGTCTGGATGGGTCCCAGAGGCTTTGGGGTCTGTATTGAGTCCCTTGCCCATTCCTTTCTGATGTTATTACCTGCTTTGCTTCCTGGCCACCATGAACTAAGCAGCTTTCTTCTGCCACATCATTCTGCCATGATGTGTTTGCCTTGGCATCAGCCAACTCTGGACTGAATCCCCTGAAACCATGAGCCAAAGTAAACCTCCCTTCCTTTAAGTCACAGGTTCAGGTGTTGAGTATTGTGTCTCAGTGATAAGAAAGCTAAATAACACAACAGATGTTTCAGTGGGATGTTGGAAGACGCTTCATTAGAGGCTGAAACTAATATAAAATTATAAATTAAAGCCTAAATTAGGGTTATCAAAAATATTAGATTGCTAAACTAATATTATTATTCTTCCTTTTTAATTCAACCTAAAGGAGATCATATGAGAGGAATACAGAAAAAAGAATATGCTAATAAAAATTAGCATTAATTATAGTAAAAGAAGTCTATAGAAGAACATCTATGTAAACTTTTAAAAATGTGAATGACACCAGAGTGGTAGAAGTTGATCTGTTTTATGTTTTTTATTCAACATTGCATTTATTCTTCATTTAAATATGAAACTGGTGAGCATTAATGGACCAAGAAAATAAAAAGAACAAAATACTGTTTGCCACTGGGGCCTTAAAATCTGTGTAAAGAAAAAAGAAAACACCTAATTTAAGCAAGTAAGGAATAATATTAAAGTAAAATATAAGCAAGTTTTACAGTACACTACAAATAGTACCAACTGGATTTCCACCATGGCTTAGAATTTCTAAGAAAGAGTCTGAAAGAATTTTGGATCAACAGAGTGAGGGGGAAATGTATTGGATGTAAAAAAGTGTAAAAAATTGAGCTTAAGAACATCAGCAGCAACACCTTAAGGTTCACATGAAATTCAAAATGAATTCAGTTTCATCAACAAACCTCACTTGCCCAACAGACCTTCACATGGTCTATTCATTACTTAGATAAGAAAGAAATAAACTTTATCCCCAGAGAAGTTTTACCTAACGAGAGAAGAAACCTAAAATTATGTTAAGGAAACACGATTAGTATCAGCAGAGACATAGAAAAACTGCAGTGAAAATTTACAAGTACACATGATTGGGTGGAAATATTAGGGAAAGCTTTGTGCAAAAGATATCTTTAGAAGTAAGTTTTTTTTGGGGGGCGGTGCTGGGGATCTAACTCAGGGCCTTGAGGTTGCTAGGCAAGCACTTTACCACTGAGCTAAACCCCTAACCATGAAATAAATTTTATAAAAGTCCAAACAGAAGTATGGATGAAACAGAAGCACAGAAAGGTATAAACTGTCTTGGAAACTCAATCCAGTGAGGTGGTTAGGAAATAGCAACTGCTCTCAAAATATTTATGTATTATTTCATATTTTTATGTTTATTATAAATGTGTATATAAACATCTAAAGCATAAATAGGAAATATAGCAAACAGCTCTTTCGTAACTAAAGGAATGAGAAAGCACTGCTTCTGGGGAAGATAGGATTCTGTGTAAACATATAACATGAAGATGTCTTCTCAATATTTATTTTAACCCTACAGCAGGACACACAATACAACAGTGACGCAGGAACAGAAATACTAACAAAATCTCACCTTGCCACTATGTCTTACTTACACATTTCTTAGGTAACATCAATCCATTTATTTCCTCATATCTTGAACAGTGCACAGTAAATATTTAAGTATTTTCTGAGTCAATGACAAAAGAATGCAAAAAAAAAAAAAAAAAAAGCATCGAAGTTGCCAAAAGTAGCACACTTGCTATATTCTAAGCTCCTGGATGGGAGGACATAGGAATGATCAGGAGACAGCAGGGAACTCCACTTGGCAGGCATAAGGGCAGCACAGGGAAATACAATGTTTATCCAGAGGATTGGAAAAAGTTAATGTTCAAAAACTTAGGTAGGCTCTGGCTGCATGTCTTGGATTGCACTGTACCAATTCCCCTTTGTACATTTAGTAATGGGAAATCCCAGGTTCGTGAGGAAACACGGGCATGAGTGTAAAAAAAAAAAAAAAAAAATTGGTAGTAGGTTGTAATAGGCTACATTTAGGGAGGCTTTGGGCTACAGCAAAGGATTTGAAAATCATCAAGATACCTGACAGGGACAGATGAGGTCCCTTGGGAGGGTTACAAAACAGAGTTTTGGAGATTTCTTCTCAGCAGAAAAATCCCTGAAAGTACACTCATGTTTCCACTTTCTTTATCTATTTAACTCACATAATGTGGCTTGAAATGATCTCAAAAATATCAATGGTGACCTGACTGCCAAATGCAATGTCCTTTTTCCAGCCTCATCTTTATTTGTGTAGAGGTATTTTATGTAATCGCCTTCTCTCTCCTTTTTCACACTCTCCTGATTCACCCATTTCACAGATATACTGTTTCCTGTCTCTTTTCTTTCTCCTCCTCTCCCTAACTGCTGCATCATGTTGGTATTTTTCAAGTTCTTACTCTTCTTTTTCTTCAGTCTGTATTTTTTATTCGTACGTATTTGCAGTATGTAATGACTGCATTCCTTCAGGGAAGTTGCCACATATGCGTGACACAGTCCAGTTCTTTTTTTCATTCATTTCCCTCCTGTTCCCCCCTCCCCCCATCTTCCTCCATCTCTTGATCCCCTTTCACATTTAGGGAAAAGAAAAAAAAAAAAAAAGAAAGAAACGCTTTGTAAGCACTTTTCTTTTCCTATTATCCATTTCACAGATTGCATATTTAAATCTCCATGGTCTTTAACACATCTTAAAAAACTGCAACTAGTCTTCCAAATTTTAGTTTCACACATTTAGCTACTAATTATTCTGAGATTACAATTGGTGTAAATAATTATCTACCTTACACCAAAATCATTTATTTTCTCTACATGTCACCACAATTCTCAGTGGCACTCTCTAAATCCCCCCTTTTTTCTTTTACCCACTGTTGCTGGCAATTCCTGCTGATTCTTTGTTCATATTGTCTTATATCCAATTTCGTAACCTATTTATATTATTTCAACTCCGGTTTAGTTTCTTGTTGTTTCATAGTTCCTATCTAGATCCGATTGCCAAACCCTAGCAGTAGGCTGGGGGTACATGATTATACTGTGGAAGTCAGGAATGAAATATTACTTATTTGTATCCTTATTTCTCTGTCTATCTCCCTACCTACCCTCTTCAGAATGTCAGCACAGGGTTCTTACTAAAATGTAATCTGATGATGTCCTATACTGTGTACATCCTTCAATTATAATTTTTAGAATAATATGCAAGATCCTTACTTAACATGAAAGGTTGTCCATAGTCTGGCTACTTTTTCCTATGTCCTGCCTAGCCAGTCCCCATGTGACCTTCCCTACACTCATAAGGATTCCTTTTTAATTCTCCTCTTCTCTGTCTTCTTGCTTTGCTTGCCTGGTGTCCTCTTCTAGGGCTCCAGGGGTGAGGACAGGGCCCAAGTCTGGCTATTCAGAGAACAGTCACCTCTTAACCAGAATAATGGGTTCCCAGGAAGCCAACTGATTGAAGTTAACTGAGTTATGAAGCAATCTCTAGGCAACCTGTGTGACAATTCGTAGGAAAAAAGCACCTTCCCACGTGGGTTGTTTGGCTGGTACAAAGCTAGATAGGTGATGTTGGTGGTTATCTTTCCCATCACTTGGGAGGACTCTGCCTCAGAAACACAGGTATGAATGGAAAAGAGATGAAGACAGATTTCTGCTGAAAGGACTACTCTGAGTGTTTGAGTTAAAGCAACCAATGCAAGTTCACACTTTATATTTGAGCCAGTTTGAGCCTATCTTCTTTGTGTTGCAACTGAACATGTCCTACAGAGACCTAGTAAAGAAACCTTTGATAACCTTCTAGTCTACTTTACTCATCTCCTTCTGTGTTGCTTATTGTTATGTCTTCACATATGCTGTATCTGGTCACAGAGTTAGAAAAAAATGCGCCTCTTGAAAACCTGAGGAGAAACTCTACATCTTGGGCAAAGTGCAAAGATAGTGTTCTATAAAAATTTCTCCACTGAGATTTAACGAGTTAAAAAAAATCAACAAAAAGTAAAGTATCCTCAAGCATTTCTTAATAAACTCAAGTTTTATGCAAGAAAACACACTCAGGCCAAAAGCCCCCCAACTTTAACCTCTTCTTCCTCCAGTCTGATTACAGGCTGCACTTGACCTACCTCACTGAAAGCGAGGGCCATGCCCCCAGGACAGCACACCTAAGCCCTGAGTGAAAACGAGCAGGACTGAAAAGACAGATACCTCTTATTCACTTCCAGCTTGAAAAGTTCTTTCTTCACCGTGGAATTATTCAGCTATTAAAAGTAGAAAGTTCTAAATTGCCTCTAGTGAATATTAAATTTAGCTCGATCCTACCTAAATGTAATGGGAAACCAAATCCAAATTGAACATCTCAAGACCAAGAAAGAGAGCAGAATTAATATTTATAATGTACTACTAAATTCCCTTCCTTTGGTCATCACTTAACATCCAGGATCCCATTTCTTTTTACTGGCCCCGAGTCTACCTAAGCTCATTCACATAGACCGTTCCTATTCCGGGCTGTCCTGGCCTAACCCTAATGCACTGTAAATCAACTGAACAAGACATACTAACAAAACAGTCAATCAGGTTCGACTAGTTGAAAGTCCATATTTGAACTTTTCCTTTGTTGAATAGTGGCATCTCATTTCTCTTAAAAGGCAGAAATCTGTTTTGGGCTTATATGTACAGCCACTTTCAAACAGAGACTAAGATCTTTCAAGAAAATGATATAAAGAAGGAGCTCCACTAACTGTGTGATTATACTTGTAATTCCAAATAACACTAGAAAACAAACATGCAGAAAGCTTATGAAGAAAGGGGGCGGCAAAGAAGGGTTGAAAATCTTCAATAAAGCAGCTAAAGGTCAGTTTTAAGCAAGAACAAGAAATCTTTTGTAACGAAGACTAATAGTTGATATGTACTGATGTTATGCAGGAAAGTAAGATGTTTTTAAAAATTGCTTTTGAAGACAAGGACTCCTGAGCCAACCAGTTTTAAGTGGAAAGTCCCACTGAACATTCTGTTTCCTGTTATTGTTTACACTTAAATTTTTAACAGCTATCACCAAAGCACAGTACTTTAGATTGATAATTTAGACCTTCCAAGAACATGAAAAAATACAAAAAGTTAATGAGTTTTTAATTCACCTAGAACAAATTTTAAAAAGGTAATTTGTCTTTTCTGATCTGACACTGCTTATGGGCATGGTAACTATAGAAGAATTATGGTAGAGGATATGGAAAATGATAGCGAGAGGAAATTGGTTTTGAGTCTTCTTAGATTTTGCATCAAAGTTCTTTTGTTGTTGTTTGCCGGCTTTATCGCCCTATTCATATTTATGCTTGTCAGCAAATTTCCCTTGGCTACATTCAAAAGGCAGCTGTTCCTCCACACTCCCCAAAGAATAAATATATCAAAGCCAATTCTTGGCCCAGGGACATGATCTACTTTCTAGAAGAGTTGCCAGCTTCTTCCTTTTATGAAACTCGCAGGATGTCGCTTGGACCCAGGCAGCTAACATATTTATTTTTAAGTTAACTACTAGTACAGTCCAACAGCAATAATACAAAGTAGGGTAACCACTATTGGAAATTCAAGGTGCAAAGCAGCAATGAGTGTAATTATTTAAACATCTCTATGATATTGAGTATCTACAATAACTTAAAATAGGAATGAAGACTCCTTCCTAGAAACCCGTAACAGGTGCAGTAACCGTGGCAGCTTGTGAGGAGGTTGATCAAGAATCTAGGCTGGCACGAGCACTGGCAGAACCTGGTTCACGCGGCACAGGAAGAGGGACTCTGATAAGGGGTCACCACGGGCAAAACCGGATTAGCCCCCAAGCTTCTCTGCCGCCCTAGAGGTGGACCCAGCTCTCAAAGTACTAGTCTCAGTTACAAAACAAGAGTGATGACAGGGCACCAGGAGCAGCTGGCCCACACGAACAACAAGTGTAGTAAAGACGGCCTGTGAGTACCAGAGGGAAGAAATTCAGAAACACGCTCACATAGACCACAGAAAGATCATCGTGAGGAGTGTAATTTCAAAGGACAAAGTTACTGAGATGGTAGACTTTTTAACTGAAACTACTGCTTACAACAAGGGCAAAGCCTTACAGTAGGCACAAGTCACAGTCAAGGTTAGTTGGAGAAGGTGTGCTAGAGAAAAAAACTACAAGAATTTATACAAATTTTGTTCTACAGCAGGAAAGGAGTCAAGAAAAATATGTCAAATGCCTCTCTCTGAGTCAAAATAATTTATCTTAATGCACATTACAATTTCTCTTTTTTCTTTTTCTTTACTTTTTTTCCTTTTGGGTAGCAGGAATCAAACTCAGGGCCTTGTGCTTGCCAGGCAGGCGCTGCACCACTGAGCTACATCCCTGGCCCACAGTTCCTTATTACCTGCTTAACGGTTTCCATTTTCCTTTAGGGTATATACTTCCTGAGGACATGAGGCTGGACACATAACAAGTGCACCAAAAACAGTGCTAAGTGAATAAGGATATTTCCATAGTGGTGTGTAAGAAGAAACCACAGCAGCCCTGCCATCACATATGGCTTTCCTTCATTTAAGGAGCCTTTGCGAAATTTGCAACTCACAGGTCTAACAGGTTGAGAACCCTCCCACTTTAAAATTAATTTAAAATTATTATACCAAGTGAAATGAAAAGTACTTGCCGAGCTAAATAATTATGGCATTACAACTGAAACATAATAATGACATTTATGCTGTAACCAGTAGGATAGGCCAGTACCAATCTGTTACACTGGAAACGGTGGGATCGGGTATCTCATTAGTGGCATTTGTTTTGTTAAAAATTCCAATGAAACTATTCTAAACAGTGACAGCACACATTTTCCAAGTCAGATGTACAATTATGTGACAATTCAGCAGTACTTACGATTTTTCAATTACTGTGATGAATTCGGACTACCCAGATCCCTTCTAAGGAATTTTAACATTTTATTGAAGCACAACCCTAAACTTTCCTGGAATCCAGAGCCTTTTAATTGCAATGTTGCCAGAACCAAATGGTTTGTGTTAATGATTATGTATATCAGAGACAGCAAATTTGAGGTGTGTGGCAAATACTTATAAATGGGTGGGTAGGCCTTTTATGCACACTAGAAATACCATGCATTATCAAGATTATAACTTCAGTCTCTCAGGAGTTTACTTTTCCCCTCTTCCCTTCTTTACCCATCTATTCTAAGTCTCAACAAGACAGAACAGAATCTATAAGACATGAAAAGGCTGAAATAACAACACGGAGCTCACAGCAGCTCAAATACTTCACTTCTATTTTGTCTTTGTAAAATTTAAAGTCTTCAGGTTATATGTATTACTTGGACTATCACGTCAACTTATTATGTGTAAAAATACTCTTTGCTTACAATATCAATGAGATCAGAGATACAAATGACATAACTGATAACCATATAATAACTATTCAACTTGATTGCCTTTTTCTATGTGAGACTTACCAAGTATGAAGAAGATAAATTATTTTTTATCAGAACTTATTATTGCAATGATAAATCTGGAAAAGTTTCAACTAATATAAATATAGCCTTGCATACTGTTGTGAGAATATAAATTAGTATAGTCATTCTGGTAAACAGTTTGGCAGTTCCTTAAAAAATTAGAACTAGAATTACTACATGATCCAGCAATACCCTTACCTGGGTATTTATCTGAAGGAAATAAAATTCGTATGTCAAAGAGATATCTGCACTCCCAAGTTTATGGAAGCACCATTCACAATATCTAAGAAACGGAAAACAACAACAACAAAGTGCCACTAGAATGATAAATGGATAAGGAAAATATAGTACAGGCACACGGCAGAATACCATTCAGCCATAAAAAGAGGAACTCCTGTCATCTGCAACAACACAGACAGAAAAGGAGGTCTTTATGATAAGTTGAATAAACCCAAAACAGAAAACAAATCATGCATGATCTAGTACGTGAAATATAAACAAGTTGATTTCATAGAAATGGTGAGTAGAATGTTAGTTTCTAGAGCCTGGGGAGAATAGAGAGATGGGCAGAGTAAGAAAAGGTTGCTTTTCTTACTGGGTACAGTTTGATAACGACAAAAAGTTCTGCTGTATTCCTGTACACTAGGATGACTACAGATAACAATTACATAGTATACATTTCAAAGAGCCAGGAGAAAGGATTTTGAATGTTTTTACCAGAAAGAAATGAGAAATGTCCCTGAATAAAGACCTATAAACATTTATACCTGTATTAAAACCACACATGGTATCCTCTTAAAATGTACACTTGCTGCATTTTTATTTCTACTGAAAAATAAACTTAAAAGTAAAAAATACAGTGCATATAATATTTAGGTATATATAGACACATGCTAAGTAGCAATTTAAAAGAATTAAGAGATCATTGTCATATTGAGTAGAATACTTCAGTAATACATTAATTAAATACTTTTATCTTTAGATAATATGTTAAATATAGTCAACCCTCACCATAGTCTCATGAGGAATTCATTATTATTACTATCATCATCATCATCAGCAGCAGCAGCAGCATCATTACTATTATTACTATCCACTTCAAGCATGAGAGGAAAGCGAGGGGCAGGAGTATAACATTCCCACTGGAAACAGTCCAACCGAGTCAGCTTTCTTAGACATTTCTTAGCACTATTGTCCCTAGCACAATTCCATATCCTCATCTTCCATAGTCTCATCTGCTGACCCTTTGACTCCTGTACCAGAGAAAGCCAGGACAGTGCTAAACACTAAGGGATGTTCAACAAAGATAGAATTAATGAAAATTCATTTGCCTGACATTGGCTGAGTCACCAAATGAAACAGTATGACAGGGTTAAAAATGGCCTCATTTTGCACAAAGAAAAAAAAAGGTAAGTATTAAATAAAAAGTGCACCGCTACCAGAGAAAGCAATGGCACCAGGCCTTCTTCGTCTTCGCTCCATTTTCAACGATACTACAGCCTTACTGCCATCTCTTCAAAACTGAAGAGTCTGCTGGTCTGTGTCTCACTACTGTCACTGCACGATTTTTTTAATTAAAGTCATAACTGTTTGTGATAGAGCCTAAACTGAAGTCAGCATCTGAAGAATAACAACAAAGATAGTGGCAATTATTTTCAAAGAGACTATTTATAAACTTGAGACACTAAACTGTAGGTGAGAACTACAGATACACGTGCTATTCAAATGCAAAATAATAAGTACACTGTGAAGACAGGGTGGCATTGTCCCTTAGAAAGATATTGTAAAATTATAATATTTATCTCTTCTTTGAAACAGATTTTTTGTTGGCATTTGGGTTTCAAATAAATGTATGTATTAAACAAAGCAAATAACTTTTCCTCATAAAGCGTTATGCTTTATAGTTCAAAATTTTTTTACAGTTGCCTCTCAACTTTAATTAATGAGATTTTAAAAATGATCAGAATAATCAACAAAATATGCATGCAAAGTAGTGCTGAGGAGGGTGGATAGAATTGTTTAATGGACCAAGGAACATCAATATCCTTAATTATACAGAATACATTGAGCTGAAACAATATCATTCAGTTTCTATCAAATCATCTATGAGTAGAGAGAGAAGCTTTCTGGCTATTTAGAGCAGAGAGAGAAGCTTTCCAGATTTGGTAGGACTACAGAATTTTTAGATATAAGCAACTTGGTCTCAGATGAATGTATGAGCAATAGACCAGTGACATTTCAAATGACCCTAGTATCACAGGATATTTGCTGAAACATTCTAAAAACTGGCTGACGGAAAATGAATACATAACTCATTTGTGGGCACTAAAATATTTAGGAAAGTTAGTTAGATTAGTCTGTGTCATGGAAAGTAGCTGACTTACATGTTCCATAGTGGTAAAAACTGATTATTTCTGTTTAGACTAGAAAATAGTAAACAACTGTTAAGGTTTCTTTAAATGCTAAAGCCAAAAATTAAATTTATACCTAATAAATAATATTTCAGCTTAGAGATGATCAGTGTACTCATTTTTAATTAATGGCTTACTACATTTTTTTTTAAAAATCAACCATCTTTGAGGAATTATTACTCATTGTGACCTTAGTCTTTAAAAGAATCCAGATGAACTATCAAGGCTTATCTCTACCTTATCCACTCAGCACTATAAAGCCATGAATCCAGACTTTAATTTGACAGTGTGCAGTCAAAACAGAGGATTTGCAAAATTGAAAAGAAAGAAAAATGGAAAAAAGAGCGGGTTATGTAACTATATTTCATAAATACAGTGTATCTGCTATTTATCTATAGATAATTATTAGATGACAGATGATAAGATACTTTTTTAAAAATCTGAGAGAGGAAAAATAAAACATGAGATGTGCCCTGAGCTAAAAACAATCCCATATAGGCCTTAGGGATATTTATGCCACCACTTTCCCATAAACACACTAAGATCTATGCTGCTGCTGTCCCATGAACTCTCTGTAACAACAGAAACAGTCTAGATCTGAGCTGTTCACAGAGGCCACTAGCCTCATACGACAACTAAGCACCCGCAATGTGACCAGTGCAACTGAGGCATTGAAACTTTAATTCTGGATCACACACAGCTAGCCACTTCTGTACTGGATGTGCAGTTCTATACTTCTCTCTTTACCATCCTTGGGGATGACAGTCTTGAGTATACAAAATACAAAACAGGGGAACTCTATCACAGTATTAGGCTTTGCTGCAGTAATAAACAGCCCCATGGATGAATGGCTGAGATTACTTCATTATGCTCCTCACAGACTTCACCAAGGCCCCAGGCAGAGAAGGCTGCTTCTCTGAGATACTGTGAGCCTGACAGAGGAGAAGGAAAGACAAACTGCAGGCTGTAACGGGCTTTTAAAGTTTTCAGAGACAACTCATGTCACTTCCACCTGGATTTCACTGGTCAAACTCAGCATGACCTCTCTAGCTTTCAGCAGGGTGGAACCGCATGGCCAAGCTGATGTCAATGGGAACAGGCAATTTAATCCTCCTTCAGAGGGCAAGCAGCAAAAGCTCTCAAAATAATCCAACCTACCACAAAAACAAAACCATTATCTCAGTAAGAGCACACACACAGGTTGTAGGACGCTTTGCTTTACACCACTCACCAAATAGGATATAAAATGCTCATAAATCTGATGGCTTCCCAATAGTAACAACAATCAGAACAATCGTGATGAAAGCATCAGCAACTAGAATACAAAAAGCAGCAGCACCAGGACACAGGGCATCTCTTCTGCGCCAGGAGCTGCCGTGGGGCTTTCTGTGTGTGACTGCGCGATTCTCGCTCCAGCCTGGTGAGGTCTGTGGCATTTGCCTCGGCCCCTTACAAGAGAGGAAGTGCAGTCCAGCCCCAGAGCTAAGAAATCATCACTCCTTTGCCTGGCATCAGGTCTGCTCTTTACAAAACGTCAGCGTTCAGAGGCAGCTCCAAAGCCAAGTCTGCCTGCTCACCTGCTACACGAACCCACCTGAACCCTGACTCTCAGCACTTTCAAGATCCTTAACAGCCCCAGTGTAACCATCGCACACATCTGCCCCAAACCAGAAGATACTAAACCAATTTTCTTACCACCTTTCTTGGAAAATGTGGAATTGTAGGGCATATTTTCCACCTTTCTTTGCTGTTCACCTTAGAATATGGAGTGATACCAAATACAGACAGTGATCTAGGTGCTAAAAACTGGAAATCCGGGATGAATTGTAGTCTAGACGCCCTGAAAAGCAGTGAGCAGATGGCCCAAAGACATTTTGGAAGCACACATCGAGAAAGACTAGACTTCAGGTAATAACTGATCCTTTGCAGAACCTGAAATTAACTGAATAACAGATTTTAAGATAATGACAGCATCAAGGAATTAACCAGAGTAACTAATCAAAGAGTGAGCAAGCTGGGAAAGAACTATCAGAAGAATGTAACTAGCAAGTCCATTCTTCAGCTAAAGAGCTTACAAAGCAAATAGAGGAAATAATATTATATTGCATGAATTACTGAACACATCAGACCCTCTGCCAACCACTTACAACTGATCTATATTATTTATGTTCACTTAACATATAAGGAAATTTAGGCTTTGGGAGGGTAAGCTCACTGCCTCAGTCACAAAGTAGAAGAGCAGCTGGGGCTCACTTCAGGGACAGGCCTTTAAACTTCAATGAGGACAATTTTTTAAAAATTGAAAAAATGAAGAAATAAAAAAAGAAAAAGCCCTGCCAACTAGGATAAGGGTCTGCCTAAAATCAAGACTATGTGTTTCTCAGCTTATTTGATACTATAAAACTCTCACAGTGAATTCCCCTTCCAAGATAAGAGAACTGACTCTAGAAACACGATTCTACGACTGTCCATCCTCAACTTTCCCTTGATAAGTATAAATAACAGTGATGTGACTGCAGAATATCTCATTACTGCAATGACTATTAGACACTGTAGCCTTAAAGTAGGTTTACTAAAAAGTTAAAGTAATAGAGGTCTACAAGCTGAGAACACGGGAACAATTTCAATCCTAAGGTAGATTGGCTCTAATAGCATCCATAAAAAAAAATCAACTCAAAGTAGATTTTAGGTCACTTTAGTATCATGGTAGGATGGCAGTGCCTTGGTAGGATTTTCTATTGTTCTTTACAAATACTTATATTTATTACCCTGCTGTCTACCTTTAAATTCTTTTAATTATCAATAATTCCACAAGAAAACAGAAACTTTGAATTTGTGAACTAGAATGTTCATTCTAAGAAATTTTATGTCTCAAGAACTTGAAGAAATTTGTCCCCTGCTCTAAGACTACGGGAATAGTCACATAGACTATACCCACATTGTGCAAGTATATAACAGGCTATTCTGCTCCATGCAACTAAAAATCAGTTGAGAGTGGGGTACAATACTGAAATCTGACCATATTTTAAAGCAAATAAGTCATCATTTCCTGATCACACCAACAGCTAAACTATCAATACTAGATATCTTATGCTAAAGAAAAAAAAAAAGATCCAATTAATTGTTGATGCTCAGGGGACACAGAAGTTAATCAACTTGGGAGAAAAGCCACAAGGCAGAAACAGAGAAGAGACAAAACTCTAGATTTAATTGATTCTCCTGCATCCAGTTCTCACCCCTTTATTTCAGGCACTAAGGTCTGTGATAAGGACATATTCAAACACATCTACTACAAATACATTGTTAGCCTTTGTCAAAAACAGTAAAAATACAAGTTTCAAACTCCATAAAAAAAATAAAAGCAGTAATTCAGAGGTTAAACGTGATGAAAATGTGCTAGAATACAAGCAATTCTTTTCTTCCAAAGGACTAGAATCGCTATCTAAACGATTTCTCTTTATTCCCTAATCTCTTTTATGGAGAAATTAATACAGTAGAGATAGGCAGATATGGAAAGATTCTTTACTTAAGAACAAAATTATTATACGTGCTGCCGAAGCGAGCACTTAAGAACAAAATTAAAAGGAAGAATTGAAACTCAAGATAGCTAAGAAAATACACCCTTCTCGTGTACATTCATAAAACAGGCCTAAACTCATAATAAAACAATAGGCATGAAATAAAATGTTTCAAAAGGATACATCTATACAAGCACAAGTAACCAGAAAAAAATGCTATGGACTGACCAAACAGGAAAAAATTACTGCAACACGTAATGTACATGGAATTGGAAGAATGGAGAAAGAAGACAGAGGCAAAATGTACCATTAAAATAAAATTAAAAAATAAATAAATAAATAAACAATACACTCAAGGATGCAAAAATAAATAAATAAAAATAAAAATAAATTAAAATAAAAAAGGGAAGGAAAGAATTACGATTGAAGCATGAGCAATTTCAGGGCTTTTCCATCAGCAGTATAAAAGAATCATTAAAAAATCAGGAGAGGTCAACCACCAAGATAGTTCACTTTACAACTCTATTAGGCCAATTCAACTGAATTTGCTTATTAAGAGCAGGATACGGCTAACATGTGCCCCCAGGAAAAATCCCAAGTAATTCTTTTAAATAAAACAATAGTATGACAAGACAGAAGGAGAAGCAAATACAGATTAAACACGCAAATTCTGCTGGCCCTGGAGGAAGAAAGAAAAGTAACAAGGTTCCCAGCTCCGGCCATCCCATGCGGGGTTCTAACAGAGACTCGCCGACATGATCCCAGAAAGGACTTAATCTGCAGAAAATCACAGACCTCTGGTCACTTGACCTTTGTCTCTTCTAACCGGAAGCACAATTCCCTCCGGCGTCTCAAATAAATATTAAACAGAAATCTAGCAGTGAGGAGGCAGATGTTTACATTATTCTGATTCTAAGGACAAGTAAACTGAGGCACAGTCAACTTAAACAACAGATTAAAGTAACACAGGTGCTACGCGACAAGCCAGAACTTAAACCCAGGCGATGCGCTTCCAGACTCTGTGCGTGTAACTAGAACACACAGTCTCCTTAAATAAGAAACAAAACACACTAATGTTCTTTTAGAAATGATAACAAATTATAAAGCAAACTGAGGGAGAAATTAAACAAGAATTTTTACACAGAAAAATACTAGGAAGTGAAATACTACATAGTTATTCAAATAAAAATGAAATATATGTGATAAATTCTGGACAGGACAAAGAAAATTAGAAAATTGGAAAATGAGAAGCGCTGAGGAATTCATTCAGAAGGCAGCCCAGAGATGAAGAGACTGGTACAAAAATAACATGAAAGCACAATTATGTCACATGAATGACAGATTGATAGGCTCCAGTAATTGGCTATTAGGAATTAAACGAAGGGAGTAAAGGGAATGTCAGACGCATGGAGGATGAAATAATGGTTCAGAATCTCAGGAACTGAGTTCTCCGACTCGATGTGTGACGGAGCAGGCTGTCAACTCGACAGCTTGGGAAGTGCTCAGGGCATCAGGAAAGATGCTTCTCGATGTGCCCAGTGGGTCAGGGAGGCACAACCATGGCATACATTGTCTGGTCTAATACCCCTCTCTCCCTTGGATGGCCTCACCTCTGCCAGCGACTGCAATGCACCCAGAAGCTTTGTTCTGCCTCACCCTCCTACCATCACACATTTCTTTAGGGGGTCAGCAGACCATGGACTGAATATCTTGAAATCATGAGCCAAATTAAGACTCTCCAACTTTTTAAATTCTGGGTATTAAGCATCGTTTCCAAGTGACAGGAAAGCTAAATACATCAAGCTCTCCTGAAAGGAAAAGTTAATGAAGGAGTTAATAAAGAAAAACCCCACATGGGCTTATCAAAGACCAAGAAACACTGCCAAACAATTTACAATTTTATAGGATACTATATGTAAAAAGACAATGTACAGAAAAGAAAAATAAAGTAGAACTAGAATGATGGCAGACTTCTCTGTAAGAACAATGATTTCCATGAGATAGCAGCATAATATTTAAAAGACTAAAAAAAAAAAATTCAGTTAGAATTTAGTATACAACTGAGATTGTACCACTGACTCACATTATATACTGTGCCCCAGCTACTGACACAAAGCCATATGATTAGCTACAGACAACGAAATGAGAAAGGAAATGACACGGGCCTTCCCGGCGGACGCTTTAGGTAACAGTGTCAGTCTGGGCCTACGCCTTTGGTCTTTGTTACAAAAAACATGTTCCCAATTTGGGCTGCTCTAGCCTGACTCCCACAAGGAGTAGACATAGGCACGTGACCTACAGTTAGAGGTAACATAGGTAGAAAACATATCTTGGTTGTTAAAAGCTGAAACAAGGGCAAAATAAGACTTCCTATACAAACATATACTAAGAGACTTTACTAAGCATAAATCCTCAATTAAAGAAAATAAAAAGATTATGAAAAAAACTATCAGTACAGAGAGGAAAAAAAGAAGAGAAAGGCACGAAACATAAGAAATGGAGGTTGGGGCTGGGGATTTAGCTCAGTGGTAGAGTCCTTGCCTAGCAAGCAGCAAGGCCCCAAGTTTGATCCCTGGCACAAAAAAAAAAAAAAAAAAAAAAAAAAAAAAAAAAAAAAAAAAAAAAAAAAAAAAAAAAAA
>PVJO010000079.1:0-117925 GCA_004026905.1 Hystrix cristata | reverse complement strand
AAATACCTAGAAAAATAGTACAAATAAGTCCAAGTACGTTGTTAGGTCCAATACATACAAATGAAGTAGACTTACCTGTTAAAGGCACATAAATTAAAAACAAACAAAAAACTGTCTGCTGTTTATAAAAATCCTACCTAGGTCAACACAAAACAAGGAAATTGAAAGCCAGGCATGGTGGCGCATGCCTGTAATCCCAGCACTCTTGAGGCTGAGGCAGGAGGATCACCTCTAGCTCCAGGCCAATCTGGGCTACACAGCAAGTTTAAGCCCAGTCAGAACTACATAGTGAGACCTTATCTCAAAAAAAGAAAGAGGGGAAGAAGAAAAGAAGGAAGGAAGGAAGGAAGGAAGGAAGGAAGGAAGGAAGGAAGGAAGGAAAGAAAGAAAGAAAGAAAGAAAGAAAGAAAGAAAGAAAGAAAGAAAGAAAGAAAGAAAGAGAAAGAAAGAAAGAGAGAGAGAAAGAAAGAAAAAGAAAGAAAGAAAGAAAGAAAGAAAGAGAGAGAGAGAGAGGAAGGAAGAATTTTGTCAAGGGTGTATTCTTTATATTTTTCTCTAAGAGCTTTAAAGTCTTTAACTCATTTGGAGTTTATTTTTGTGTGCTGTGTTAAGAGCTAAATTTTATTCTTTTGCATGTGAATATCTATGTTTTCCAGCACCATTCATTTATTCAATAGACATTCTTTCCCCATTGTGTTTTTCTACAACCTTTGTTGAAGATTAGTTGCCTGCATATACTGGAGTACAATTATCAGCTCTCCCTTCTATTCCACTAATCTATGAGTCAATTTATACCAGTATCATACTACTTTGACTACTATCGTTTTATAATCTACTTTGAAGTTACAAACTGATGTCTCCAGCTTTGTTCTACTCCATGTTTATGGACTAGAAAAACTGATAATGCTGAAATGTCAACACTAATCGAATCAATCTATGGGTTCAATGCACTATCTAAAAAAATTCCAATGATATTTTTTCACTGACAGAGAAAAAAAAATTTCCTAAAATGTTATGGCATCACAAAAGCCCTTCAGTAGCAAAAGCAAACATGTGAGAGAAGAACAAAGCTGGAAGCATCATTGTACCTTAAATATAATAGAAGCAAATTATCCCAACATACTGTCACTTGTAAGTACTCCAAATCATAAACATTTTGAAAGGCAAAATATAATTTATATTCAAAATGGAAACTTCGATTTAAAAGCACAGAGACATGCACATTTTAGATCTCTGTTATAATCTGAGGAATTCAAGAATATTTAAAAGGCAAGATTTTGAAAATAATCAGGTAAAAACAAATGTATACCTAGTGAATGAGGTCAACACTGTTACATTTATACAAGGTCTCTTCCAGCAAAATTCAAAATGGTATTCCACACTACAGTAGTCTCATTATATTGCTGAAACTTTTTTTTTTTTGAAAAAAAATTATCTTGGGGATTCTCTTAAATATGAAAAAGTAACTAACTGTATCGCTCAAAGATATTCTACTTTGATTGCTTCCTGTTACGCGGATTTCTACCAAGAAAAAGTACCTTAAAATAAACATAAAAATTTGGAAGAACACAGTTAAAGCACATGATTATCCAACAATGGAAAAGGCTTTTACTAAGAGGCTATGAGATTAAATGTGTCAGTGTATGCAATCTACGCAAGTGAGAAATAAAACCCCAGATACCCAGTGGTATTATAAAACATCGTTCTGTAAGCTAAAAGCAGCCACACTTCATATATCAGCTATCAGTGCTTACACCTACCCATTCCCATTTTAGTTCATTTTCATAAAGATCCAATAAAAAGCATAAAAATATTAAATTATTCTTTTTAAAAGATTTTCATCAGGGAGACAAATTCAGTACTTTTTAATCTTTCTATAACTTTGATTCAATGGTGACGACCTTGAGTTAGTTACAAGAGAATTTAGTTGCTTTTTCTTTATTACTTTTAACTTCTACTAAACCAAAAAAATCCTTACTTAAGCCAACAGGTCTTTAGAAGAGTGAGTACAATCATCCAGTAGTTCACTAAGATACTGTAGATAATAAGATCAAATACAGACCCACAAAGAATGTACAGGTTTGCCACAACCACTTCCACTATTTTATCAGATAAAAGGTTACCAAATATTACACACCAAAAAGATAGAAAGCTAACCATTTTCAATAGGGAAATCAAATACTATAAAAGATAGTACATTGATCTGATTAAGTCTTTTTAAATTAAATATAGGGAATGAGGATTACAGCTCATTTCTCTAGAGTTAAATGGCTTGGACTGTAGGTAAGTATACGATACTGTCAGAAAAACCTTAACAAATACCGAGTTCTCTTGTATTCCCGTAAATTACACGTTGTGATCAATAAAAATACAACACGACAGGTACATTTGGGAAGAGTATCAAACCTAAGCTCAATTTAGGCATTCCTTATGTCACAGCACACAATCACTGTCACTATGAATAAAATAGGACATAGAAATTTTTTTATTTGTTATAAGTAATTAGAAGTTAAAATCCCCTCTCTGTGCCAAGGATAGGCTATGAATAAACAGAACTAAGCAAGCAATCTGCTAATAACAAACTAAAAAGAGTTGCATACATGAACAATTCAAACTAAAACTTACCACTCTTTTTGCCAGCAGGGTAAACTGAATGCTTTATTTTAATGAGCTGTGGAGAAGAGCTGATTGATTACAGGGAATGTTGCTTTGTGGTCTACTGTTCACATACCACTGACCTCCTTACTGTACCATTTATATACAGTAATCTGTTTTCCCCTTGAATTTTTCTTGGAGGGGGCAGAAGGGACAGGTGGAGGAGATTATATTTCTTTAAAATTATTCTCGCATATCAAAACTGACAGGCTTTTGAAGTTTAAAAGCACCTTTCACAATTCCGGTCTGATAAAAGCAAAAACAGAGATTTACAATTAAGAGATGACCCATATAAACACTGACCTTGAAATCTAGTGACCTGCCAATTGTAAATTACAGAGTTTAAGATTATTTTTCTGGAAATATCAATAGGACATATACACTAGTTACTGGATATAAAATAAGCAATTCTATAAAATTCATTAAATATAAAGATACTCAAAATAGGAAGAAATAGTTTTTAAAACAATATTCATAAGAAGCATAGAAGTCTTCTCTTGTTACTCTCTGAAGTTAACATCATCATTAACAAATGTTAAGATATTTATTAAACAACAAAATAAAGTGGACTGAAAGTGAACAGGAAAAAAATGCTTTTAACACAAATGCTAATAGTAAACTTGGCATACTAAAATATTTTTGGAAATCTAGTTTCCATAAAGAGAAGCCAGAAAGATAATGAAGAAACAAATAAATAAATCCAATATAGGTAACTCATTTTAGGCAAAATATTCAGCGTATGTATATGATGTAGAAGAAGCCAAAGCAACTTTGAACCATATAGTCCTTACAGTTCCAGTGTAAGTCCTCTAAACGTCACATCTGGGCTGTTGCTTGTTGTTCCATTTCTTCTATATTTTCTCTAACCTCTTAATCAATCGGTTAGGTTCATTTTACCAGAACACACTATGCTTTCTAATAATCAATGTGTATTTTCTAATTGAAAAGTACTGGCGCATCCAGGAAAAATATTTTATTAATATAAAAACTAAGCAAAAATCAAAAGGTAGTATTTTTCTGCATAATCATTCCATTCAAGTTTATGAAATTAAACGAATTATGTGAAAATTATCAAAGGCAATTTAATTCCTATCTTCCCCACAAAATAACTTGTTTCTAAACTCAAGGTTAAAATCTACATTGCAAAAATTTTTGGAGTTAAAAACAAAGTGTATGATGGTGAGAAATCTTAGAAAAGACAAATAAACATTCCTGTACTGCAAGACCTATAAAACAGCACTTCTTATGCTTGGGAAGTTTGCCACCTGAAATCTACTTTAGGACCATGATTAACAATAACAGGGAAAATTATGGTCTTAGCAAAAACTTAAAATTATCATTAAATTGGAAGATTTACATAATTATAAACCATTTTAAAACAACTCCATTCTGTAATTATAAAGGACTCATTTGTGGTATTTGTTTGTACAATTAAAAGAAGCCAGAACATTCACTAAAGGAAATATATTATCACTTCTTGCCTCAATAATACTATTGTTTCATTAATGAGCTGATAAGCATGGTAAAAATGCATTAAAGTAAAAGAATATCACACTCAGAATGTAAAACTGCTTATACTGCACAATTCTGGCCCACCACTGATTTCCCTAAAGGAGATACGTATGCCTTTATTTTCTTTTATTTCTTTTACTTTTTATTTTTTTAGCATCAGAATGCTAGAAAAGATGAACTATCAAGTCTCAAAAATTTATTAATAAACTCAAAAAGTCTGATATATTTCTGCAAAAAAACAACAAATAAAAGATTTTGAATCATTGGTCCTTTATAGGAAATAGTTTAAAGTAGGCAAATTCTGAAACAATTCAGTAGAGAAAATGAACAGGTTTCTGGAAAGAAAAACAAGTCAAATCCCTTTTCTTTACGGAGACAAAAGAATTTTTAGACAGTTTCTTGAATACTCATTCTAATTTTTTCCACTTTTAAAAGTACTTTTTTCTTTGCATAGAGAATTGGTAAAGAGCAAAATGAATTAGAATAGCTGGGATCTAATGGTGGATTTGACACATAACAATTGTGTGATCTCTGAATTTAATGGGATGAATCAAAGAATTAAAAAGATTACTAAAAGTAATTAACTATCCTTCCTGTACAATAAACAGTCAAGAAAGAATAGTTAATATAATAATTACTCCTGTAATTCATTACTATGTTATTCTTGTTTATAGAGATTTTAGAGATCACATCATAAAAATTTTCCATTTCTGCTCACCAACAAATAAACCTAACCTGTTCAAAGTTTGTAATATATCCCATGATCGCTACAAAATGTAATGAAAGAATCTGAAAAATTCAACATCAAATGCAAAAACATTTTAACAGATTATATAAAAATTTTAAGAACTTAATTTTCTTCTCCTTATAACAACATTTTGTATTAAATAGTTTGTTTCACTTAAATAGTTTTAAGTGAAGAAAAGCTACACCACAAAATGCATACATATACATTTTATATTTAGATATGTATGTATGAACAAGAGAAAAAAGGCAGTATTTCAACCTAACTTGCTTTATTTCCAATATTTATACTGGTACCGATATACTTTTATTACAAAGAAGACATACTCAGAAAAACCATCGGAGCCCTTATTTTATATTTTTCTATATAAAGTGACCTAAATCTCTTGCTCCATTGCTTGAATGCAATATACAGTTACAGTTTTCTATTTATCTATAATGATAGTACTGTGTGTAATACATCTTGTTTAAAATACAGATATACAGTAATGATCATTCCTCCCTTACTAAACTATGAATTAAACTATTTTGTTTTAATGTTTTAATCACCACAACTCCTTTTAACCTTAACCTTCACTGAACCTATACATGGACTTTTTTTTTCTTTTTTTTTTTTTCTTTTTATTTTTGGTTTTTTGAGACAAGGTCTCACTATGTAGTTCAGGCTGGCCTCGAATTCACAGCAATCCTGCTGCCTCAGCCTCCCAAGTGTTGGGATTACAGGCATGCACCACAAAGCCCGGCTATACAGGGACTTTAAATCATTCATTTTTTAATCAATCATTCATTCTTTCTCACTTGTTGAAAATTTCAAAATATACAAAAGTAGAGATTCTAGGGGTTGGGGATTTAGCTCAGTGGCAGAGCACTTGCCTAGCAAGTGCAAGGACTTGAGTTCAATCCCCAGCACCAAAAAAAAAAAAAAAAAAAGCAGAGATTATAATAAAATGGCTTACTATTTGTTGTGTTAAGGAACATTTGAGTCTATTTGGCTATTATACATAGTGATTCTACAAACACTTTTGTAATGTATGATTCATTAGAAATTAGTTGTTTTGAGTAATAGACAAGAGTACTAAGACTAGAAATGTTATGTGATTATTAAAATATATGAACTAATACAATTCTTTCAAGAGAAATTTAACAAATTTAGATTACTCAGTTTATGTAACTGGTAATCCATATCCCAGCACTTGACTATATAAGATGTAAATTTATGCTAAGTGGAAATAAAATAGAATTTAACTGAATTATCAAGTTGCAATTATACCAAAATTTCTTCCCTATTTATTGTACCTGTGTATCTTTTCTTAAAGGTCTACAAGTCTTTTGTCCGTTTTTGACTGAATTGTACCTCTTACTGATTTGTAGGAACTGAATTTGCTAAGTTAAATTTTAGAGGCAGCCTATAAACCTGAAACAACCTATAGAATGGGAGAAAATATTTGCAAACAATATATCTGACAAGGGGTTAGTACCCAGAATATATAAAGAACTACAAAAACTCAATAACAAAAAGCTAAATAACTTAATTAAAAATAAGGAATAGATATAAACAGAAATTTCTCAAATGAAAACACACAAATGTCCAAGAGGTATATAAAAAAATGCTCAGCATCACTAATCCTCAGGAAGATGCAAACAAAACCACAAAGAGATATCATCTCACTGATGCAAAAATTATCACCAAAACCATAAAAGACAACAAATGCTTGAAAGAATATGGGAAAAAGCAAACTTCTGCACACTGTTGGTGAGAATGCAAATTAGTTCACCCAGTATGGGAAACTGCACTAAAGTTCTTCAAAAAATTAAAAATAGTGCTATTTTAGGATCCAGCAATCCCTTTACTGTGTACAGAGCTGAAGAAAATGAAATCAATATGCCAAAAATATTTGCGTTGTCATGTTTACTGAAATAGTATTCACGACAGCCAAGAAAGGGAAACATCCTACGTGTCCATCAACTGACAAATGAATAAAGACAACGCAGTACCTGTGCACACCTGGATACTATTTGGTCATCGAAAGAACGCAATCCTGTCATTTGTAACAAATACATGAGATAAGAGATCAGCATGTTAATGAAAGAAGCCACGCACAGAAAGACAAGTACTGTATGATCTAACTTGTATGTACACTATAAATATATTGACCTCAGAAGCTGAAAGCACAATGGTCGTTACCAAAGTCTGGGAGAGTAGGCGAGCGAAAAGAAAGGAAAGACTGATCACTGAGTAGTACAGTAGTTACAGTAAAATGGGAGGAATAAGATCTGGTGTGCTATTTATTGTACATTAGAGTGGCTACACAAAATTACATAAAATAAATATCGTTTAGAAACAACATCCTTTAATCTGTAGTTGGTCCTCTTCCTAATAAAAATATCTTTTGAAAAACAGTAGTCAGCCCTCTCTACACACAAATTCAAACAACTGTGAACTGAAACACATTTCCCTTTATACCGAACATGCACAGACATCTTTTTCTTTGTCATTCCCTGAACAATACACCATTACAACTACGTACATACCATTTACATTCTGTTAGTTATTGTGAGTTATATAAAGATGACTTACAGGAGATAGGAGGATGTACACAGGTTATGTGTAAATACTGTACTATGCCCTTTTACCATTTTATATAAAGAATTTTTACTTTGTATAGAGGGGGAAGAAGAGGCAGGACTCCTGCAACCAAACCTCTGTGGATAACAAGAGACAACTGTATTTAATTTTAAGAAACTCTAGACTGTCAATGAATATGGGATTTTTTACATTTTTTTGAGATGAACGAACAGTATTTTCATATACTGACTCTGTCAACAGATGTATACACCCTTCAGGAAAAGAAAAATAGTACGATGTTCTTTTCAACAGACAGTGTTACCCTGATATGGGGGACACTAGAGGACGTCGTGTATTGCAGAAAACCCACTACACGGTCGGCCCTTAGAGAAGAAACTGAAAATCCATGTGCAGCAGTCTTAATGGTCCACAGTTGCCCAGGCAGCTGCTGGGCACAGTAATAAACGTCTGCAAGCCAAGGGCCGCCGCTCTGAGCACCTCTTGCAACGGTAGAGGCCAAAGGTGACTTGTATGAATCTCAGGATACCTCAATGGATTTAGTATTAATATATTTATAAAAGTTTTTCTTTTCCTGAAGTGTGTATACATTTTTTGGCAGACTCTGTATATTCCTCTGTTCTTGGGATTGCTATTGAATTATGACTGAACCAACGCCACACTAACGTTAATTACTAGAATTTCACAATCAGCCTTAACATCTACTGTTATAAGACCTCATCCTTGTTTGCTTCAGAATTTCTCTAGGCTACATTTGCTCATTTTTTATCCCTAAATATAGTGGAAATAGGTTGTTAAATTCCGTAACAAGCACTGGTAGTTTAACTAGAAATTAGTGTCACAACATCTATAGGCTAATCTGGAAAAAACTGAACATCTTCATAATATAAAGTAATCCTACTCATAAACATGAAATGATTCACCATTAATTTACATGTTATTTTAAGTATTTAAAATACTCTTAAAGTTTTATAATGTATATACATTTTACATTTCTTCTGGTAGTGATATTACAAAGTACTTTATCATTTTTTCGCTTTTGTTGATGGCATTTTAAAAAGATTCACTTAATTTACTAAGAAAATTTTCTAAGACAAATTTGTGTTGAAAATAATCAACTACTTTTCCCTTTAACTATTAATATGATTATGTGATTTTTCTCATTAAATCTATTAATATAGTAAATTACATATTTTCTGATATTAATTTTTGTAGTTCTAAAACAAAGTCAACTTGGATATTTTATCCTTTTTTTTTTTTTTTTTTTTTTTTTTGGTGCGGGGGATCGAACTCAGGGCGTTGTGCTTGCAAGGCAAGCACTTCTAACCACTAAGCTAAATCCCCAGCCCTATTTTATCCTTTTATACAATATTATATATTTACACTTATGGTTGTGAATGAAATAAGCTTAAAATGCTGTTTTCCTGTAGATTTTTTCAGGATTTGCCACCAATATTATAGTGGTATCACATTCCAGGAGCCAAATCAGAAAGCAATTATGTCTGCAGTAAAGCTTTTAAATAAATGAATGAGGATCTATCTTTACCCACAACAAGTTTACTTCAAAATTTTTTCAGATATTAACTGTGTGTTTTATGTGTATGTTTCCATCTGTTTTTTCCATTCATAATATTCCCCCTTCTCTGTCTCCCTCCCTCCCTCTCTCCCTCCCTCTCTCCCTCTCTCCTTTGCGCTCTCTCTCTCTCTCTCTCCCCCTCCCCTTTCTCTCCCCTCTCTCTCCATATGTATACTGAGAGAACTAGAAAGCAGTTACAAAGAACTAGAAAGCAATTTTCTCACCCAGGTGATCTTAAAACAAATATACTTTGGATTTAACTAAAAATATATAATAGAGTGAAAGAAAAGAAATATGAGTATTTAAGACAAAAAAGCTAAAACATCAATTTTTAAAAGTTGCTTTACTTATGTAAGAACAAGAACCCTTCACAGATTTAAAGAAATATTTTAATCTAATAATCATTTGAAGTTAGTGAAACGTGTAACTTTGCCTATGTGTTTCTGGATTCACTGAAACAACAAAGTGAAAGACTTAGATATATAAATATTTTTTTAAAAAACAGTTCTATTGTTTAGCTTACAATATGTTAAAGCCATAACACTTTCATTGTAACTGGAGTATTAGACTGGCATTAAAACCACAAAGAATTTTAGGATGTTGGCAAGAAAATGGTTGAATACACAAAAACATGTTTATGAGACACCATGCCTGTGCTTTAAAATTGCAGCACCCCTAACATCAAAAGCTAAGACAAACGAATCTATATTTTTCAGATTTTCTTGGTGTATGGAAAAGCTATTTTTTAATCACTACCCACCCTCATTTTCAACAGGAATAGCTGCTCTGTACGAGATGGACAACGTGCCCAAGGGGAAACTACATGGCAGCTGAAGTCATGAAGAACCGCCCACCACTGAAGCAGGGATTCCCACAGGGAACCTTAGAGCCCCATTTCAATTAAAATGAAATGAACTGCATGTTTACAGTAGATCCAGACTTTGTATCACTTCTCTTGGATACAATCAATTGGGGATGATCTGTAATCCCACTGTAAAGAAAATAAACTCAAATGCTCTCTTTGGTTTATGTCTTCTACTCTAAATAACTACTGGACTTTGAAGATAATGATTCATAGTATAATAAATATTGTCATTCTCATATTATGTGATTACAAAATTTTGGTTTTTTCATAAAATAAAAAAAAATTTTAAAAGTTCATCTATCTAAAATTTCAAAAATAGTTTTACATTGATCAATCCAAAGTATTTGAATTCCATACCTTAAAGAAAAAAAGAGGAATATAAACCTGTTTCAGGATAAAAAGTTAGGCGCCTGAAAAGGTTAATAATGAACTCTTCCCAAACTAGCGAATACCTAATATTATCTGATAAAACATTTTCTTATTTAAAAAAATATAAATATATATTAGATTTCTTTCTCAGGAGCCAGATATATCTTTCCTAGGAATTAACATTTTCCTCCCTTCACAAAACCCCTTACATCATTTATTTACTTTCCCCTCTAGCTTATAGTTACATTACCTTATTCTGGCTTGACTTTTTTAAAAGATTAAGTCTCCATCTGATTATCTATGTCTAAATGTATGTTTGCTCTTTTAGAAAATACATCCGTTCCAATGCCTCAATCTAATGTCATCATTTAATATGTACCCTTTGCCAAACAAAGCAAAGGCTTTTTGAAACTCCATGCAGGTTAGAAATATCAAATGATATGAATTTGACTTAAAGCAACAACACGTTTCCAGATGGCAGCGCAGTAAGTCCTTCACCAGGTCTTCGTGATTTCATTCAATACTCACACATACTGGTCTGGTTGGGCGGAATCTCCACTGACATCAGTGCTCTGTTCCTGCTGCTTTGTCTCACTGCACAGAGAGTCTCGGCAACAAGTATAACTCATGCATAAATAAAAATAAATTCTTTACTCTTATTTAATACATTGAATCAGTTTTAGCAGGAAGCTTTTTGCAATAGTTCTGAAACCTAGATGACTGACGTTACTGTACCCCCAAAAAAGACAAAAACGAAATTTTCATGTTTGCTTCATGTTGTTTCCCAAATGTTAGAACAAATTAAGGAATCACATACAGAGCTTGTGAAGTCCCACATACACTTTCCTACTAGTTTACGGCAGCATGTAGAAAGGTACTTAAGTATTGGAAACATTTCTCAAAGGTCATTCGGAAATAACTACATTACCATTCTGTCTCTACATTTGTAAAAGTGGGAGGAACCTTGCTCATTTTATAAAGCTCTCAACAAGAAACTGCCTAACAGTAATAAATGAATTAGGACACTTTGAA
This sequence comes from Hystrix cristata, assembly GCA_004026905.1. Classification (NCBI taxonomy): domain Eukaryota; kingdom Metazoa; phylum Chordata; class Mammalia; order Rodentia; family Hystricidae; genus Hystrix; species Hystrix cristata. Next base: position 106,588 of record PVJO010000079.1, on the reverse strand, counting down.
AAGGGTCACTTTGCTACAGTTTCTTCTATATAATTCCTTTCTATCAAATATGGATTATATCAACCCTCTTAAAGGCAGAGTTTGGGAGTTTACGAGAAAAATGACCAAGACTTAAAGATGAAGGAATAACAAGGTACAGATTTTCTGAGCAAACATAAATATTCCAAAACATTCAGCATGAAACGTACACTACTTCAGAATACACCAAATACGAGAGACAGAAGGATGGAGAAGAAACGCATCTTTTACCCTAAAGGAATTCACAGCGTTAAGTAACAGGAGATCAGGCAACATCAAGCTAAAATTTGGACTCATCAATAGAATGAAGCTTGAAGGTGAACCTAGTAAGACCATAAATCTGAGATAAAAAACGTTGGCAATTAAAAGGGCAAGAGCGATGGCAGGAATTCTAGATTCCTAAAAGTAATACATATCTTTAAATGAATCTCAAATTCCAGTGAGCAACAAAAGACGGAGAACAATATTTAAATTAAAAAATCATTCAAAAGCACGCTGAATATATTAAACTCTTACCATATATATACATAAACAATAGATTCTAAGAAGTTTAAACAAACTTAGGTTAATGTGTGTGTGTGTGTATGTGTGTATGTACATATATATGTTTTGTAAACAAACAAGTGTATGTAGTTTTTACATGAAAGGCTTATTATATAAAGTAAATTATTATATAAAGCAGAAATATTTCAAAAAGAAAGCATTCTTAATTTATGTATTCATCAATTAAAATTATACAACACAGTCACAGAGTATAGATTCATTCTACTATAGACTTCATAAGCTATAACCATTTAAAAAGCACATAATAACTTAGGAAAAGGTTCCAAAGTAACAATTTAGATCTAGGAATGATTCCCTGCAGTACTTGGTACAAAACATGGCAATCTTGAAAGTATTAATCATCCTTTCTGTTTTAACCTGTTCTACCTGCTGTTACATTAGCAAGCTGGTACTGTGAATGAATTCTTCCAAGTTTAAAGTAAACAGCTTAACATTTTACATTAGGTTTGTTGTTTTGAACTAGTGATAGTTTGCCAGATACATATGCCTACTTAATTTAATCAGGAAAAGCATTTGATGCTAAGTAGCTGAGAGTTTGATGCTAAGTACCTTAAAGTTCCCTCAATGCCTGGTCCTGGTGTGGACAGTTCATACAAATGCACCTCTTCCTGAATATTTAAAGTACAACCAAAAAAAAAAAAAACCAAACGAAAAAATAAAATCTACATCACATCTTACACCTGTGTGATACGTAAATATATTTCTTTTCATATGTATGTAGTCCCAAAACAGGATATAAATACTCCAAATTGCTATCAACACATCCAACTATTGATTTCTACTTTATACCTCATTAAATAAATACTAATTTGCAGTTTTCTCACTTGTACTGAATTGATATTTATCATGAATGCCCTTTGAACCAAAAACTATTTCTTTATATAGTATCCTAATGTACTGCATTATTAAATGAAAGATGCTAGATAAGATGAATTAGTGAGTCAGAAAGAATTTTTAAATTCATTTAAAATAAATATCCAATGGTAAGAGTACAAATTTAGCTTAAATATTTTTGCCACAAAATTTGAAAACACATATAAAAGAATAAACACACTCTTAGTAGTATCTGTAATAAAACTGCACGATTGTTTTTTATTTCTGCATCACAACAGATTTATCTTAAGAGTAAAGTATTAAATATTCCCATAAAACTTTATATATTCAAATAGAACATGTATTGCAACATATATAGTATCATCTTCACTTTGAAACCAATATCAATTAGAAGTTTTGTGCTCAAATCCATAGACCAATAAATAAAGCTCTAAGTAATTCTTAAGTTCCCAGCTTTTCCAAGTGCATTAAGAATGCCTTAACTTTCTTTTCTTAAAAAGAGCAAAATTTACTTTAAAAATTACTATAAGCTGACAAATACAACTAATATTTAAAAAGACTCAATTCTCCATTTAGTGAGAAAAAATGGCAGCGATGAGCATACATGGGAAAAATAAAGAATATCCTGGGCAATACCACATCTTAGTTAAAGCACAGTCGTCTTCCACCAGTTTGAGGTTAGACTCTGAAGAGAGAATGAGTCATAGGGTTTTAGTGGCAGAAAATCCTACCACATCCTCACCTTACCAATAGTCCTTAGCAAGTAGGCTACAGCTAATTAAGGCTAATACCCCGGCAGGGAGAAAAACGTAGGAAAACACTGCTTTATTCTCTTGTAAACATGTCTTATAAAATTCCAACTAATATTGGAAAATTGCACACAAAAAAGAAATCAACTTATTCCTAAATCTTCCTAAAAATCTATAGAACTAACTGTACATACCTAGACCTGAAACAAATTGCAGTTTTTGGAGGTCAAAACAGTTTCACCTAAATTCTGAGAATATTAAAAATTAGGACATGATCACTAAAGAGTTTTTAAACATTATGCATTTATTGCTAAGATACATTAAAATTTTAAATTCTCTATAGACCTAGAAATATTTAATAAAATTTTATAAATGATGAATTAGGAAGTATCATCAAAAATTATAGATATTTTGACAAGATGAAAGGCAAACCAAATATGTAACACACATAAATAGGACTATCTTGCCTTGGACATAGACAGGGTGTATTCAAACAGTCCCCAAAGACAAACTGTTACTAAGTGATTATCCATTAAGAAGGGTTTGGGAACAAGAAATGGAAACTAGATTTGGAGTTGGATAGTTTGTTAAAACAAAAAAAAACTGTGACCACTTGACATGAAAGATCAGGAAGAAGAATTTGACCAGACAGAAGGACTAAATGGTGTTGTTACAAAGGGCTAATAAAGTACCTATAAATGTTGGTAGAGTAAGCAAGGGCGTAAATGGAGAAGTTGGGTCAAATAAAAAAATTTCAGAGTTAAAGATCATAAATATAAATCATACTTGAAAATCAACTTCCACCAGTCATCCTTGTGTTTTAAAGAAAGTATCAAGTCAAATGAACCTGTCAGGTCCCCTTAGTCAAACAACAGCTATCATATTAGATGATACTAGGAGACATGGACTCGGTTAATAATATATGCAAGTACAATTCACATGAACACTGATATTAAGACACCAGATTAAAGAGAAAAGACAAATGGTCTGATGAATATACAATTTGGGGGACAGGTAAAATTGAAAGCAATTCCTCCTCTATGCCTAATTAGTTATTAAGTAGCATTAATTATTCCAGACTGTAGTACGCATAGTATAATCTCAGCCAACAACAAATTTTATTCAATAAATATTTCACTGTACTTTTGGGGACTTTAGAATTCTTACTATGAAAAGATAGGGGTGGGCTACATAATCTTTAGAGATCCTACCAGATGTGAAAGGACAGCAATCGGAGCAGGCCTCCAGAGTTTTTCTGCAGATGAGCTCTTGATACTCTAGTTTTCCATCCATTAAGGAAAGTTTGCTCATATGTTCCTGTGAACTCCCTTGAACCCTTTTCTGCAGGGAAGTTTTGCACCTTTCTTCATTTAAGGAACACAGTATCACACTAACCAAAGTCAGTGCTTCTCATTCCTTAGCATCCATTTGAATCACTTAAACATCTTGTTAATGTGCAGACTCTACCAGGAGACTTGGGATGCAGCGTGAGACTGTACCTTTCTAACAGACTCTCTAGTGGATACAAGTGCTGCTAGTCCATGGACCACACTTCTGAGTAGCATTATTTCAGAGGTATTAGTGGCTTTGAAAAGTGTCTATACTAGCTTTTTAAAAATCAGTAAGGCAGTAATTTGAAGATATGATCATAGTCTACATGAAATCTACAACATATTTACCATTTTCAAGATGTTTTCAAGTCCTCCAGAAGAAAGGTACAATTTCCTTTCTACTGCTAATATTTCAATTTCTGCCCATAATTTAAGAATAATAGAAAGGATTTCACATCAACATGCCATTTGGACAGGAGACCTCAGAGAATACGGATTCTAAACAGATATTTTTTGTAGTCAATTCTATGCTGCTAATACAGAGTACCGGAGAGTGGGTTAATTATAACCAATAGAAGTTTGCTTGGTTCATGGTTCTGGAGTCTGCAAAGTCCAAGATCAAGAGGCCACATTCGCTAAGAGTCTTCTCACTGCATGCTTTCATATGTATCATAACAGAGCAGAAGAAATCACATCGGGAGAGAGCACACAGGGAAGAAGAGAAAAAGGGGTTCAACCTCCCCTCCTCTTATAACTAACCCACTCCAAAAATAATGGCATTAATCCAATCATGAGGGCAAAGTCCTTGTGACCCAATCATCTCTTAAAGGTTCCACCTTTAAGAAGATTCAATTCCAACATGAATTTTTAAGAGGACATTCAAACCATAACAACTATGTTCTATTTCAGAAGCAATAGATTTAATATTTGAGATTTATTACCAAAAAGCTGACTTTATCCCTAAATAAGGCATAAAATCCTGTTTCAAATTGCAGTTCAAAGTAAATTTTCCCATTTGAAATGTATTTTTGATCATTAAAAATAAATTGGCATCATTCCTTCTGCTTGAAAAAAAGTCATCAAATATTTAACATGCTTTATAAGGATTAGAGACCACACTGATATATTTAATAAAAAGAACAAAAAAATCATACAATACTAAGGTATAAAATCTAGATTTCAAAATACTGCAGCAGGAATTCTATACTTACTAATATGTGAAGTCAGTTTGAGATTTAGATTTACTCAAAAGTTGTGTTGTCTCTAGGTTAGATCACACTTTGTAATCAAACAAATAATTTGGTTGAAGTATTGTATTTGTCTTGACAAAACAGACAAACTTCTGAAAAACCCACCAATAATTTTAAAAATACTACAAGTAAATTAGAAATCATTTTCAATTTATTTTAAATGTCAGTGCTTTAAAAGGTATGTTGAAAATGATGAGTACAGATATATTAAGGATTTCTGTATTTCCTCTGACAAGTGGTTTTCTCTTGATAAACATCTTCTTTGCAAATTTTAATTTCTCATTAAAGCAGGAGATTTCTCTTGCATGACTTCTGCATACTGACCACTAAACTAACAAATGTCTGCTCTATAATCTATTGGGCCAATCACATTAACAGTATATAAATGGGGAGGGGAGCAAAGGAAAGGAAGAAGAGAGATTTATAAAGGCAAAACCTAGAAGAGAAAAGGAAGAAGAAAACTTGTTGGAGGAACTGTGTTTGTGCCTGTAAGTGAGAAGATGCGGACAGTACAAAATTGTGAAATGAAAGAAATTGAAAATGTTCAAAAACACATCTTCATATGAAGAAGAGGTTTGGGAAAAAATGGATCGAAATTTTCTTCACGGTTTTAGAGATAGGGTGGGAGCTAGGCAAGGCTTCAGAAAACAGGTCATACAATGTACCCCTTATGCATGAGATTTCTTTACGGACCAAACATTCTTGCATCACAGAGTATATACTCAACAATGGAAAGACTGGAGACAGGGAATGTGCCATGTATTAGAAATATAAAGTTTGAACTATATTTCAGTAGTAACCAGGACAAGAAAGAAAAAGTTATTGAAGATGTGTGGAATTTCAGTATTTTCAAGCTATGAAAAAGATGAATCAGGACCACTTGGTGATTTCTTATTTATTGGGATAGCAGAGTGTTGAACAGAGATTGGAAAGACCTGGAGGTTTGTAGACTGGGTGAATGAGTAAATAGGAAGGAAGACAAGGCATATGCAAAAGCATAGCATAAGACTCAAACACAACACATTTGAGCTATTCATAGGACCATCCAAGCAAACACGCATTTGAGAGACAGTAAAATACACAAATTTCAATCCTGAGGAAGACTTTTTGGCTAGACATTGTGATGGTTTGTGCCTAAATGTCCCCCAAAGCTTCATGTGATCATAGATGGGGCTTTTTCAGAGGTAGCTGGATCTAGAGCATGTGATGCTGGGATTAAGGGTGTGTGATTACTAAATCAGTCCACTGATTGATTTGGCACCACCCTAATCCTGGCAGTTTGTGTATGATACAAGGTCCAGAAAGAAGCTGCTTAGGTCCCTTGCTTACCTTGCTGCCTTCTGCCTGTCACCCTGCCTTGGAGCCAGCTGACAGTGGACTGAAAACTCTACAAACTGTGAGCCAAATAAACCTTTCCTCCCTGAACTTTGAATGCCAGGTATTTTGTCCCAGCAAACAGATAAAAGTAACTAAAACAAGCACTTGGGCAACACTTAAAGCATAACAGTCTGGAAGATGTGAAGATGTGTAGCAAAGCAAAGCAAGCTTCCAGAGAAGGTGGAAGATGCTGCCCAGGAGTAAAGATGGGAGATCGGTTTGCATGTACGACCCACTCAGAAGATCGTGTACATCTTCTGGATTCAACCTACATCTTACCCTTCAAACCACTAAATGCTAACTGAAATTTGAGAAGTAAAAAAACTTTTCTAATCATTAAAAGTAAGAAACTTTGTAAATCAATTTGACCTCTCAGAGATACAAGGTTTCCTTCTCCTATTTTAGCTTTACTATAAAGCCTATCTTATTGATGAAGCAGAAATGTAATGCTTGTTCTCCTTGCACAATAAAAAGAATTTAGAGGTAATAAAGAGCAGGTAATGGATTTTCTATTTTCACAGCATAATTATCTATCCCAAAATGTATCTAACAGTCATTCAATTGAATACCTCAAACACATCTTTTGAAACATGAGATTAGAGATTCTTAATGAAATACTTTGTAAGTTGCCTATTTTTTACTCTCAATACTTAGTAAAATGGCACTTAAAAGCCTTATTTAATTAATTTTATTCTTAAAAAAGAATGCATAGTCAATTTCTTTATTGCCTGCATATGCATTTTGTTTTTAATAACTCAGGCTAACTTGGAAAATACTGAATAGAAAACAGACTAACAGGTTTACATAGAAATAGAGAACAAGTTACACTTAACAACTGTTCCATCACTTGCCTCAAAATGTGAAGATACAGTAAATCAAATTTTTGTATGTGCTTTGCTGTATTTTATTTAACCAGAAGTTTCGGGAGGATTATAAGAAGATTCAATGAACAAAGAGTTGGTAGAAGTTGGAAATCAAATACTCTTCACCATTTCAGGAGTAAGCATAATGGCTTTGAACTTGAATATGTACATGTGTAATTACCTACATGCATGTATAGCTACATATGTAAACTGCTTCACAAGAAATTTAAGCCCTAATAATTCTTCTACGAATTTTTTAACACCTTTATTCAAGTTTGGCTATAAAAATAAATAGTATTCAATGGATCTCAGTGAACGGTGATGATTTTCTACCTTCAGAATTTATTGAATTTACCCCAACATTTTCTACTACACATCTGAGAATGCTTACAGAAGATAATTTTTTTTTTTTTTTGGTGCCGGGGATCGAACTCAGGCCCTTGTGCTGGCAAGGCAAGCACTCTAACCACTGAGCTAAATCCCCAGCCCCAATAATTTTTATTTTAAGAATACTCTATTTCAGTTATTTTGCTGCTGTTATTGTGAAACACCATCTTTTAATTGTCAAGAGTGGCACAAAATGTTCAAGATTTGACAATTAAAGGATGCATACTTGAAAAACACTGACCTAAATATTTAATCACAATCAGGTAGAGCACCTAAGGAAATAACATGAAGTAGTACATTGCATGTTCTCAAAGAAGGGATGCCTACCATGTGCCCCACAAAGCTCTTTCAATCAATACTGAATATAGTAACGCCACAACACAGTGTTCTGGCTAAGCCTGACTGTCCACTTCACTGGGTTAAGAGACTCCCAGAGTGCCGACTGGAAGATAAGAGCACTAAGCAAACCAAGAGCTAATCCATTCATCAGTTCACAGCTGAACAGGCCACTAGGAGGTGAAGTCTAGCTGAGGAAAATGCGTTATGGGGGCATGACCATGCGGACTACATGACGCTGCTCGTCCCTTCATCTCCTGTGTTCTTCTCTTGCTCTTTGCTTCCCAAATGACACGAGTTAAGCAGTTTTCTTCTGCCACGCCTTCCACCATAATGTTTCTGCCATGAAGCCAGCTGACCACAGAATGTAAACCTCTGAAATCACGAGTCAAAATAAAACTCTCCTCCTTTAAACTGTACATGTCAAGTATTTTGTCCCAGTGACATACGGGACAGTATGTCTGCTCTAGAGATGTTTAGGATACAGAAGATCAAAGATGTGATTTTACCCTGTAGCAGCACATAGCAGAGGTAACTAACTATCAGCCCATGATTTCTGAACTCAAGACACTATGCAAACTGACAATACATACATACTAACTACAGTATTCACTATTTTAGCCAGCACATTTCAAAACTTATGAGAGTCATCTGAATGCAGCCTACTTTTCCTACTGTTTGCCATAGAGGATATGAGAAATTTATAGTAAGTGTGATTTCTAAGATTAGTAGTGATAGCCAAATACTACCCAAACCACATTATAAAAACTAGTCAATATATTAAAGCATCAGTGACATTAAAGAGAAGCACTGTATAATTCTTCCTATTACCTTTTGTAAAAATAAAATTCTATTAAAACAATAAACTAAAACCAAAATGCCATTTCACTCTTGTTCTGGGTTACTAAATGGCAATAAAAATGAATACCCTAAAATCAACGGCTAAATTATACTTAAAGGAATGTGACAGTTACCCAAAGTTCTAAAAGTTGGATTTGGAGTCTTGGAAAGAGAGTGAGAGGGAGAGATATAATGTTAAAGCTCCATTTGTGAACCTGAAATCAAACAGACCCAATAAACAAAAGCAAAAAGGTAAATTACTTTCACCTGTCAGACACACAGTACACATTCAGTATAATGTGATAGGGACAATGTCAGTCTCTAAGGCAGATTTAGTTCACAATCCCTGGTAATGAAGAGTCTCACCATTTCTAAGTGCACCATGCTGAGGAGATATCCCAAGAGTTTTCTGGCCCCATCTAAAATAGTCCCATTTCTATACAAATAAAAAGCAGCATCTCTCAGGACCACGGATGGACTGTAGGGGCAGTCATTAAATTACCTATCAATGAGGTGCTTCCATCTCACAATTTAACCACTGTTTAACGTCTTTATGCCATTGTTTAAAGTTGTGACTAAGGGAGTTTATTTTTTGACTGTCCTATGGGACAAAACTGCTGCAGAGGTAGGTGGATACAGTCATTCCTATTCCTGGGGGATTTCAACTATTTTCTTTATATAATGCCCAAAATTATTGACAGTACAGCTTCATTTAGAATATGGCACTGTTTATCCTGGATTTGTGCTAACCCAAAAATTATCAGAGATGTGCCTAACCATCTTAGAGGGGAACATGCTAAAACGGGTAACACACTATAACAATGATAACATAGTCATTCGTCAAATTCAACATGGTCAAACACATTCTTACTTCATCAGTTCAGATGTTTGCCATCTTAAGTAAGGATAAATCTAGCAAATTACTCATAGGTCGAACATCTTTCACCAAGATTGGCCTTTCTATTACTCTCCCAGAAGGGCTAAAGTGTAATTATAATTAAAGGCCTACAAGAACGGGAGTAGAGGGCTGGGGATTTAGCTCAGTGATTACACAAGGCCCTGAGTTCGATTCCCAGCACAAAAAAAAAAAAAAAAAAGAATGGGAGTAGGTCCAAGCAGGGTGCTAACTGCTGGGTATCTTTTCTGGGCAAGGAAATGATTCTATTTTCAAGGAAAGAGCTAGCAATTTTTGCTACTGTGGGGCTGGATAACATGCTTCCAAGAACAAGGAAGGGAATAATCTATGTGGGGGAGGAGGGAAGTGGGATCCAGTACTACTAGAATCCTCACACTCATTCCTCCAGTTCTTAAGTGACCACAGCATTATTAATCAATGCCATAATGCTTGTGAAATGCACAGTGTAAGGTTGTGAATCTGAATAATGGTACACACCTCAGCAGACATGAGATCAGATTCTCTGAGTTTGATTTCTTGATCCATTACTAAGCTTTATGCTGCAGAAGAGCGTATTTCACATACCAGCCCAACTCTGTGGGGAAGCCCATACCTTCCTATTTACTCATTCATGATGCAGGGCTGCTGGAATAAACTACTGGTCCCTGGGCTAAAGTCACCTATCGGTAGGACAGACTTCTGGTTTCTGCAGCTGTCATACTAGCAGCACAGAGTAACAAGGAAAATGGGCATCACAATGGGCATTTATCCAAAGAAGATTAAACTAAAGAAGAACAAAAGGATGGTGGAAAAAGGATAAACAGAAAAATGATATACATTTACCAAAATAACCACATCATACAGCCACCCTAACATTACATGTTAGCTTCATTTTCCCTTCACTGATTGACTTAAAAAAAAAAAAAAACAGTATTTCATAGACCATACACTCTGCTTAAACATTTTTATTGGGTTTTTTTTGTTTGTGTTTTTGAAACAGGGTTTCACTATGTAGTTCAAGCTGTCCCTGAGTTCACAGTGATCCTCCTGCCTCAGCCTCCAGAGTGCTGGGATTACAGGTGTGTGCCACCATGCCCGGCAAACATTTTTAAATTAGTTTTTTCTTGGATCCTTCTGAGCATATCAAGTCTGTCCTAGTCATTCCAACATCTGAGTGGAAGATACAATTAGAAACTAACAGTTTTGTTTTGGATTAGTAATAAAAATTTTATGATATAAGAAGTTCAAAGAGAAAGAACAAAGTAATATTCAGCTTCTGGCATGAAAAATAATATATATGGAGTAAGATATGCCATCAATTTGAGAAAAAAATGCTTTTTTATATTTTATTTTAGCAAATTAATGGACAGGTTTGTTTAGCTGAGTATAATGTAGCTATACTACCAAGGAATAGATAGCTACAGCTATAATGTAAGGAATACCTAAACAGCTACAATGTAATAGAAGGAATGCTGGGATATGATATAATATTTGGGAGAGTCGTGTCCCAAAAAACGGTGGAGAGAGAGGAAAAATGGAAAACTGTCTCACATGACAATCAATTTTCCCTTCCGTGAGCTCCGCCTAGACAGGAAGGTCATTCGATTAGCAGGGGTAAAACCAAGGACAGCAGGGCTCTAAATCCTCACTCCCTCTTCTGAAAGGGGCTGCCTGACAGTCTGTGTCAAAGGACACGGCCGCGTCAGTCTAGCAGGAGAACGGGAGGGGAGAGGACCGAGGCTCAATCGACTGGCCTTCGGTTCCAGCGTCTGCATCAGCATCAGCGGGGGAAGCGGAGACACCGGAGAGTTGGTCTGGGGCACCCACGAGGCAGGTGACCTCGCCCCTGTCAGGGAGGGTGCAGAACAGACGGTTCTGTGGCATGGATCGCCGGATGCATATCCAGGTCTCAGAGGAGGAGTTAGGGGCAGCAGCGGAACAGGACGGAGACTGGGCAGCCAGAGCTTCGGAAGCCAGCAAAGGCCCAGGTCCAGCAGCTGACGCCAGCCACGAAGACCACCGGACCCGTCTCCTCTTCACATCACGGGCACCGGAGCCGTCCTCTGCCTGACTATGCGAAGGCATCTGACAGACTAAGCTCTCCGGCCAGACAGACTTAGAATGAAGGTTTTAAGGCTCAACATTGAGCTTACTTTTTCCTACTAACTTTCTTTCCCGTTCCATCAGTCTCCCCATCTCAGACACGGGTATTCCACTGTTACAGCTCTTCAGATCAAAAGCTTTGGCATCAACCCCAAAGCCACCCACACTCGCGCGCCACCCTCCGCCCCGCGCCCCCCTCGGTCCGCACACATGCTGGACAGGGGGCCGCCTCAGCCGCGCAGTGGCGCTTCCCGCTGGCTGCCGGACGCCCTTCTGTAGTCAGCACGCTCACACCGTTCTCTCCTCCTGTGTCCCACGGGCACGTCTTCGGGGAAGCCGACTCTCATCTCATTACGATCTGCACTTCGCCTTCACTACCACTGCTCGGCCCCTAATGTCCCCTCTCTGCCCACCACGGCCATTTTTGTCTCCTATAATATTCCAGATTTTACTTATTTTTAATTATAATCAACACAGCTGCAGGGATGTCTGCACGTTTCATTCACTATTATAGTTCTAGCCGCAAAAACAGAGCCTAGAATTGTAGAATTATAGTAGGCACTGAACAAGAAATGACTAACCAATGTTTCAAGAGAATTAGCAAGGTTTTTAAAATCATATACATAACACCATCTAAAAATGGATGCTACATGGCCAATGTATCAAGTATAACCTGATTTAGTATAAATGTCTCTCATGTTTATATGTTGTTTGGCCTGTTAGTCTGGCTGTTAATCTGTGATAAATAACTTTACAAGGATTTTTACTTAAATATGTCAATCAAAAAATGTATTCTACAAAAGATTATTTTTACCTTTTTTATGTTAACTTTGGCGAGAACAGAACCAATAAAAGAGGAAAGCTTCTTAAAAGAGACTGAAGGCATACAGACTGGGAACCTGCATTATTATTTCAGTGTTAAAACAGCAGAACCTCGGTGGGGGGATCACTAAACCTTCTTTGGTCCTTTCCTTCATTTGTAACACAGATGGATAACAGGACCTTCTCCGCCTCTAAAAACTGAGGCTGTCTCTAAATTCGAATTAAATTTTACACAGATGTTCTACAGCATCTTCCATGAGACTGAATCTTCTTTAATATTCCACCCAGTTAAAAAGCCTTCAATTATGTAAGACTAAGCATAATCCATATTCTCGTGGCATAATAAACAATCTTTAAAAAAGAGTACCAGGGCTGGGGATTTAGCTCAGTGGTTAGAGTGCTTGCCTGGTAAGCACAAGGTCCTGAGTTCGATCCCCGGGACCAAAAAAAAAAAAAAAAAAGAGTACCAGTTTTAAGAATTCATTTAAGTCATATTCTAATTTAAAATTTTAAAAGAACAAAAGTTTAAAAAGCAAGAAATTAGAAAAAAATGTTCATTATTTTAATTGGGTTTGATATCTGATTTTCCTGTAGCAATAATTTCTAATTCAAAAATATTAAAAATCAATGTCATGCAATTTTAGCTTGTTCTTATGAGATAGTTACAGACTCACACACAGTTGCACAGAACAAAGTTGCTTATATCCTCTTCCAGTTTCGCACAATGGTACCATTTTGCATAACTGTCACTATCAAAACTAGGAAAATGACATTGACATAATCCATCAACCTTATTCCAAACACGCCACTTCTTCTCTGTACTACTCTGTGTGTGTGTCTGGTTCCCCTCACTGAATCATTTTTTCACATGTGCTGACGACTGTGAACACCATCAAGTCCGCAGTTCCAACACAAGGATTCCCCCATCCGAACATTTTACAGGCACAGACAAATCCCTCCCTATTTTCTTTTAAAATAGAAGAAAATTAAGTTGGCAGTAGTATGTTAATTTAGATTCAACCACAAAACGGTTATTGATAAAACTCTAAACTACTAGAATTAAGAAACTATTTAGATTACCAAGACAGATGTTTATGTAATGGGAAAAACACAATAAAAATAACATCTTTACTTGTTCCTTACCACACAATTAAATTTAGAGTAACAGTATCTCTGGGAAATAATTTCAATATGTAGCCTTAGAGCATAAGAAGATTTTACTGAGATTAAATTGGGATTTAAGCAGCCAGTATTCAATTGGAAGGCAAAGAATTCCATAAACTTTCCAACAAAGAAGTTAGCATTCTAGCCAAAAGAATATTCAAAATAAATTTGCTTAGAAGAAAAAAGTGACATATTCTAAATAAAATACAGGATTTAGTTATTTGAAAATAATTATTTATAAGCACAAAATAAGTAAAATGTCAGCTATAATGCATGTGCTTTCCTACTATATATACATACCTAATATAAAAGCATGTATGTGTGAAGATTGCATACATGTTAAAATCATATCTGGACTTCAACAAATGTAAAGAATCACAGTAACATCCAGGACTATTCCTCATTAGATTAAAAAAAGAAAGGCCACAATACTGTTTTAGGCCTAAGTTTTATGCCTGAAAAGTAAACAAGTATGCTAACTACAATTTTCTATAAAATTAAGACAGTTGATATTCATTTATACCAAAATTTTACCTGATTCTGTCTCTCCTTCCCTCAGTCCTTCCCTGATTCTTCTTCATTATCATCTTCCATACTTTTCCCTCCCCCCTCCCCTTATTTCCTTCCCTTTTCTTTCTTATTTTCAAAAAGATTTGGAATGGAAACTTTCAAACTGATTTAAAGGGCGAGAGATAAGTACACTGAACTTACATACACCGAAGTCTGCTTAAACAATCATCAACGCATAATTGACCCTTTTTCACCTATACTCAAAACCACTCACAATCTCACTCACAACCACACTCACAATCTCACTCACAATCCCACTCACAATCGCAATCACAATCTCACTCAGTATATCATTAAATAAGTAGTCAGTGTTGATACTTCCCATATTTTTGTTAGGTTTGTTGGTTTACATTGGGATCATAAAATGCAATTTCATGCAAAGCAGTGGCTAAAAGGTCTCTTAAATCTGTTTTAATTAACACATTCTCTGCCACTTCTTTTTATTCCATTTGCAATTTTTTTAGTTGAAGAAAACAGATCTTTTGGCATGTAAACTTTCTCCACAGCCAAATAATGCTGATTTAAATGATTCTTATGTATTTATTATAAACTGTTCATGAGATTTAAAACCTTCATCAGATACAAGCTCAACTATACGTATATATAAGTGAGAGAATGTGGACGAGACTACTTCATGAAGAACGTGAAGGTTTTAAAAACATCTAAAAAATCTTCAACATTTCCCCCATATGGGAGGAAACTGAGGGGGTTATGGAGGGACAACTCTTGTCACTGAAATACAGACAGGTTTGTAACTAGTTTATAACCAAGACAGTGCAATGCGAGTGATATTATATAACTTGGAAGGCTTGGCTAGAAAAGCCAAAGATTTGCCCTGCCGCCACGCTGTGATGAAATGGTGTTAGGTGTGGCTTCTCTTACACCCCTTGCTAGGCTGCAGGTCATCCTAATCCACACTCCAGAAAGGCAAGTGTTTTCGAATGATTCTGTTACCGATGTATAGAGTCAGCTTCAGCTTTCAAAGTTTGCAAGTTTAAATTTTATAATGAATTTTTTAACAACAGTGAGAGGTTCAAGGGATACAATGTTAGCACAATGAGTTCTACCTCACATGGATGCCACTTTTTGTGTTATCAGCCACTGCTGACCATCACTAAATTAATGAATCGAGAGTAAAAGACTGATACGATGGTTCTATCATTAATTCTTCATGTATTAGTTGGTATACTTCAATGAAAAGAAATTGTCAGTCATCAACCATTTGGTTGCTATGAAGAACAAATCACACCGGAAAAACAGGACAAATGCTTCATTTTTACCTTGAAACTTCTAGTTTTCAAAAGATGGCTACTTCCTCACCATCTTTGAAAGTGAATTATGAGATTTAATAAAAGGATCACTTGTACACTTTGCCAGTTCTCCTCAATAGTAATTTTCTTCCAAATTGGTAGTATAATATCACAATTAAGTGTGCTGACATTAATAAACTGCATTAATTTTGGGACTTCACCAGTTTTACTCTGTAGGTGTGACTGTGTATTTGTGTGGTGTAGCCCCATGATTTTTTTAAATTTTATTTTAATGGTACATTTTATTTATTTTTTTTAATGGTACATTTTAGATGTACATAGTAGTAACATTCATCATAGGGGATTTGTACCTGTACAGGATATATCTTGTTGCTTCTTTTTTTCCCATTCCCCTCCCCTCCATTTACCCCCTCCGCCCTTATAATTTCCCCTCCTCCCTCCTTACTTACCTCATGATTTCTGATGAGAAATCTACTATCAATTGAATTGGTGTTACTCAATAAGTAAAGAGCTATTTTTCAATATTTTATTTTTATCTCCAGTACCCAATTAACCATGGCTTCTAGGAAATACGGCTCATTCAGCTTGAAATTTAGTCAGCTTCTTTGATTTCTAGACTTCAGCCTTCACCCAGTTTGGGAAGTTCCTACCATCGTTTCTTCAAATATTGTTTCAGAACAACTTACTTTCTCCTCTCCTGATATTCTGATAATACAAATGTTGCTTCTTTTGTCAATATCACAGGGTCCCTGTTATGGTTTGTGTCTAGATGTCCCCGTGAAACCTCATGTGGTCATAGGTAGGGCTGGATATAGAGTGTGTGATTACTTAATTAGTCCACTGAACCCTAGTCCTTGGTGGGGGAGAAAGAGATATTCTATACCTATAGCTATTTGCAAAGGAAAACTGTTTGGTAAGGACAGGTATGGACATTCATAGAACACCTATATCATGCCTTTATTAATGGAAACATAATTCACATTATCAGCAGTTTTATATATGGATTGAATACTTTCTGGGTTGTTCATATCTACTGTACTTGTTAATTTGTTACTGACAAAGGATTGCACTGAATTTCTCATGGGAGATCCCACAATTACAACACGGAAGCAGTATATTATACTGAGAAAAAAAAATAGAGAAAAAAAATTCAGAAATTCAGACATCTAAGGTATGGTGGTCTCCACCTGCAAACCGAGCACTCTGGGACACTAAGGCAGGAAGACAGCAAGTTCGAATCCACTCTGGGCAATTTAGCAACTTATCAAGACCTTGTTTCAAAAACAAATAAGTTAAAAAGGACTGGGAGTATAGCTCAGTGAAAAGGCCCTAGTACCACCCAAAAGGAAAAAATAAAAGCCAAAGAAGAAAAATATATATATATATATATATATATCTATTCCCATCTACTTTGTTGTAGATTGGGTCCATATATATCTCTGCACCACCTATCAAAATAATAATAAAAACACTTTGTGTAAATACACTGTGAAAAAATAAAGAGTAAATTGTCAATTTCATAAAACCTAACTTGTTAGAATTCTGTATGAGTTATTTTGAATCATTATGAATATTAAAGAAAAATATTTAAGTACTTCAAGTACCATACAACATAAATGACAGAACAGAAAACATAGCAAGTCACTTATAATTTAAAGTTATCCTTTGTGATGGTTGACTGATTGTGTCAACTTATAAGAGAAACTTAACTAAATTGGTTTAGCAATTCTACACCCCAGGGTGTAGAAGATCTACTCTAGGCCAGCCCATTCTCTAGATGGTATAAAAGGGGAATGAAGAGGAATCTAGCCCAGCCGGTTTCTTTGAGATCGGTTTTGCTTCCTTTGGAGAAGCTCCAGACCTTCACCTAGATATTTCAGACCTCTAGACCTTCACCTGGACCCTTCAGACCTTCGCCTGGATCCTTCAGGCCTCCAGACCTTCGCCTAGATCCTTCAGGCCTCCAGGCCTTCGCCTGGATCCTTCTGACCTCCAGACCTTCGGCTGGGCCCTCCAGATCTCCAACTTACAGAAGGACCCTCTGCCCGCTACCACGCCTGACTTGTAAGAAGCCAGAGGAAGCCAAACTATAAGCTCTTAAATATTCATATATCTACTATTATATCTGTTTCTCTAGAGAATACTGACTAATACAGATTTTGGTACCGGGAGTGGGGTATACTGACTAATACATCCTTAAAAAGAAAAAGGCCATTAAATTAACTCCTCATGGTGTAATTCATATATCAATCCCTCCAAATAGTTTGCAACAGGAATTTCGCAGTATGTACATTCTGTTGACTTTAATTGAATATTTTCTTGAAAAGAATAAAAAAAATCATAAGTAATTTAGAATAACAAGAAGTGACAATATGCAAACTCCAACAACACATTTACCCAGAACAATTTCAAAGCCATAATATATTTTGGAAATAAACTAACTGATAGCTAAATTGCCCAATAGTTTCTTTTAAAGTAGTAAAAAAAATATAGGTTGGAACCATTAACATGTATACTCTGGAGCACTAAAGTCAATCTTGGTAATTCCCTAACATAATAAAATTCCATTCATTTTGAAGAAACAAAATATGCCAGCTAAAAATAAAACAGCTCTCTTGGCATGAGAAACTAATTTTGTTTGGTTTTCTGCTCTTCAGAAATTTTTTTCCATTGTTTCTATAGATCAAGTTAAATGTTAAACTGAAGCAATACAAAACCCAATAAATTTATTTAGAAGGTCTTTGCTGTTACTACTCTAAATTGGTTATTTATTACTTGCCCTTTTTTCTTATAATGAAGAAGAAAGAATGCCCCTTTAGCATAGGCTCTGAAGAGTGACATATGAGACTATGCACTGTGTATGCATTTATATTCACAACATGTATGTGCGCATGTATTTTCTACCATGCTCACATACTTTCATAGCATCAAATAACAGGTAGAATCACTGGTCCTTCAAACAAACATACGCCAGAGGATAGCATAAGAGAAAATATATATGATAACAGTATACTTGCTCTTTCATTGGACTGAAAATATTCCCCAGGCCTAATGGTGTTTACTTATTTCATTATTTTCATGTCAATTCATTTTTGGTCATTTTATTCTGATAAAAGAACATGTAATTAATTTATTCATTCTGGTCTAATTTCAATGAATATAAAAGGTCACCTAGGGAACTAGTGTCTCATAATTAAATAATCTTCTTTAGAAACAAAATTTTAATTATTTTAAAAATTATTATATGAGAAAAAATTGAAAATATGAACACTAATATTAAGATCTGCATCCATTACAGTAAAGAAGTTTAGATGAATAATTGAAAGAAAAAATAGTTTACGCCCTTCTAAAGAATTCTATATTAAAGCTTCTTAATCATTTCAATTTCTGTATTTCCAAACAATGCTACAGATCCAGGAAAGCTGTCCAAAACATTTTCACAGGTGAATATGGAGGTCCCACAACCTACAACCTTCTCTTCCTACCCCAAGCTCCTCCCAACTCCAGCCTGAGGGCAGAAACCAAGCTACACAGCCAAACTTTGTTGTTCCCTCAGACATCTACTCTTCAGCCACCTTTCAGACACTGAACTTTTCACAGTGTCCTTAGGAAGCAGAGCAAACTCTTCTTTCAGGCAGCCTCTGAGAGATTGCTCAGGGAATTCCGGAGTCTGTCCCCAGAGCTCAGTTTAGAAAAGGGAAGGACAGTGGATATGAGTTGAGAGCCAGGCAGTGAGACTCCCTTTCCCTTTTATTCCATCCAAGCTAGAAGCCTATTGGTTGGTGTCACCCACACCCAGCGTGGGGCTTCCATTATCCACACCCAAAACTATGCTAAACCTATTTAGCTGTCTCACACCCTTAATCCCTATTCACACACCCTAGATAGAGTCACCTATGAAAAACTCCACCTATCTGCAACATGAGGCTTCAGGGGGACATCTAGATACAAGCTGTAACACATGTAAAATATAAAAGGTTTTTCAATAGAGCAAATTCATTTTAACATTAGAGAATGGGTTGAAAACAAAGATAGTGATTTTACCTTTAATTTTAAGTAAATTGCATTTATCATCCTACAACCAGCCTATTTACACGCATGCGTGCACACACACACACACACACAAATCAAGAGTCAGCTGCACAGAAAATCTAGGTTATTAGAAGCTACGTAAAAGCAACTGGACCCTAGCTATTCAATGCTGCAGTTTCCTATTTCATTTTTCAGTGACTAGTGTTTATCTCTCTCACTCTGCGAGTAGTGAAAAGTTAGAGAATTCTCTGAATATTATTTATGCACATAGGATCTAATTTTAATATTCTGAAAAAATAAAGCTACTTGAAAGAATATACTGAATATTTATTTTTTATCAAAATAGTAACCTGGCTGGGGATTTAGTTCAGTGGTTAGAGTGCTTGCCTAGCAAGCACAAGGCCCTGAGTTCGATCCCCAGTAACAACAACAACAACAACAAAAAAGTTATCCAATATCAAAATAGTAGAGGTGAGCAAATTATCAAAATGTAAATCTCAGCCATCAAACTGTACAATACACTTCTCCCTAAAACTAGTCCATGTGTTCTTTCAGATGTATGTATAAAACTGGAATTGAATTTTCCCTTCTCTCTTATTTGGAACATAAATACCAACATATTGAGGTGGGAGGCTATTATTGAAGAGTCATTATGTTAATGGAGCACCCAGGTACATACGTTTCTATGTGAATGAACATGTGAGCACATACATCTGTGTATATCCAATTAAGAGAAAGGAGGCAGGTGTCTTAGTTACTTTTCTCAGTGCTAAGAGAAAATACCTGACACCAAAGTTTAAAAAGGAAAGGTCTCTTTGGCTCACAGTTTGCAGAGGTTTCAGTTCACCCTTGGCTGGCTCCAAGGCAGGGTGGCCTG
Source organism: Hystrix cristata (assembly GCA_004026905.1). Taxonomy (NCBI): domain Eukaryota; kingdom Metazoa; phylum Chordata; class Mammalia; order Rodentia; family Hystricidae; genus Hystrix; species Hystrix cristata. The sequence continues at coordinate 86,305 of PVJO010000079.1, read as the reverse complement.
GCAGAAGGCATCGCAGAGCAAAAATGGTTCCTGGCAGGCAGAAGGCAGAAGGCAGCAAACAACAAGCTGCAAGAGACAAGCTGCAGCCTTCGTTCTGCCCCTTATGCTGTATGCTGGCTACCTGGGAGCAGCATTTAAACCCTTAATCCCAGCATCACACCATGAGTCAACCCCAGCACCACATACTCCAGATCCAGCCAGCTCCAAAAAGCCCCACCTATGACCCCATGAGGCTCTGAAGGGACATCTAGCCATAACAGCAGGGTTTCTCAATGTTCAGAATCAACTAGCATCAGATCAGAAAGCAAAATACTCAAACTCTCTTGTAGACAAAATTTAAATTTCCCCTATCTTCCACAGGCTAACTGCAGCTACGTCACTTCAAACCTTACACTATGTCAGAATGTCATAGGAGATACGATCAAAACTGTGGTGAATGCCCTTGCTAAGCACCACCTGACGGAAAGCTCTTGAACATTATCGTGTATCCTTATGCACTATTCACCAAGTCAAAATGATCATGAAGGGTGAGTGCTTTGAATCAGTTCAGGACACCAGCACAACTAAAGATGCTCACGGGAGAGAGCCAGCAGAACTACTTCAGAAAGCAGCAAGATTGATGGGATAAGAGTTTGGGAAGCAGGGGCAGTATCCTGAGAAGGATAAATGGCAATATGTCTTTAACTGTAATAGTTTTTTATGTAAAAACACTCGGTATTTTCTATCTTTGGATATCATATATCACTATCGATTCATATATAATCCCTCCAGCTGGCTGATAAAATATTAGTATGAGTGCAAGAGTGGATGCAGACACAGAAGCGAGCCACTGTGAAAAATAACGTCCAAGCAAAGGATGATTTTGAACCAAGATTACAAAATGGGACAGATTTGGAACATAGGTTAGAAACAGAGCTGGTAAGATTGTTTAATCAGCTGAATTTGGACAGTGAAGGACACAGGAATTAAACGACTCTTAGTTTTAAACAATTTGATGGAGATGGAATTAACACGAATCACAACTCATCCCCTCAAAGTATACAATTCAATGGCTTTTGGTGTATTCAGAGTCAGTTCTAGGACACGCATCCCTCCAAAAATAAGCCCCATACGCCAATTCTTGCCAACTGCGGAATTCACGCACTCATTCATTTAATGTGTAGCCACAGTGATTTTAATCTAAAGATTTGAGTGTTAAGCACATTTCATATAAATAATCATACAACATGTGATCCTTTATAACTGACTTCTTTCACTCACTATATTTTCATTTATGTTGTTTAATATATTAGTACCGTATTTCCTCATATTGCTAAATAACATTCCTCTGTATAAGTATACTACATTTTATTTATTTATTCATTAGTTGATGGACACATGAGTTGTTTCCCTCCTTGGGCCACTCTGAACCAAGTAGCCTACTATGACCGTACACATGTGAGTTTTTATATGGATATATGTTTTCACTTCTAGGCATATACTTAGGTATGGAATTGTTGTCTTATATGTATCTCTATGTTTCACTTTATCTGCTTTCCAAAGTGGCTCCACTATTTTATATTCTCACCAACAGGGTTATGAGGGTTTCAATTTTTCTATATCATCTCCGACAGCTGTTATTATCTATCATTTTTATTATACCTGGCCTACTGCACAAAAAATGGTATATCTCTTTGTGCTTTCAATTTGTATTTCCCCGATGCCTAATGTTCTCCCTTCCATGTGCTAATTAGCCATTTTATATCTAGTTTGGAGAATTGTCAGTTCAGGCCTTTACCCATTTTTAATTGGGTTGTTTATCATTACTTTACTAAGTTAAAGGAGCAAAGTAAAATACGTGACATAAAACCAAGAATAACTGAGAAAGAAATAATAGGTAAATCTATTATATCACAGTGGTTCACAAAACTAGTAAGTTCTTAAGGGCGGACTCTACCATCACCCACTCTGAGTGATACTCGTACTGTGTATGGTGATCAGCAGAACTGGAGTCAAGTGTTTTAAGGAACATATGTAAACATCAGAAATAAAGCTCCGAAGCAAGAGCAAAGTCCATCATCTTCTGACAGAAGGCTAGAATGTTTAGCCTGCAGGGACGCCTTCCCTACAGAGATTAACACTTAATTTTAACTTTACAGATTAGTCTGAATCAAGGGCAGTGGCTCCCTTGAACAGCAGTGTTCGGGAGGGATAGTGAAGTTGTTACTAGCACAGAAGAAATCAAATTCAGCAATATCTACCATGAGTATCAAAAAGGGAGAATGGTAGTGTGTGTATCAAGGAACCATCTCATAGAAAATTTATATATTTTGAACATGTACAAGAAATTAAAAGTGTTTTTTTAATTTATGTCACGGATTTAATACACACTGAATTTCCAGGAATACAACTACTGTGAAAATTGAAGGAAGATTGTACTTTGTTCTGCTGGAAACATTACCAAGAGTTATTCATCATTTTTGGAAAACCTCATTTCTGTAGGTGACACTGTTTGTGGCAGTTGAGTCCCATCCCCAAGCCCCAAGTGTCAGGCTGTGTTTGGGGCTGTGCCCTCATGGTGACCCAGGGCAGTGAAGAAAAGCCTCTGCCTGCTTCATTAGGGCTCTTTGTGCAGTCCATTCTGAGCATTTAAATATGGAAATGCATGTTTTATTATAAATTATCTTCATTTTACCTTTCAAAATATTACAGTTAAGGAACATGTTGATTTATTTTCATTTTCTTTTAACCAAGAATATGCATTGGTACATTGTATACATAATGATCACATTTATCATGGTTATTTTGTACCTACACATGATGTATCTTGCCTAAAGACGATGTGGTTTTTCTATACAATGGAGTACTACTTTGCCATAAAACAAGGATAAACTAGAGTCATTTGTAGGTAAATGGATGCACCTTGAGAACATACTTTTAAGTGAAATAAATCAGTCACTCATGAGTACACATCAAATTGTTTCTCTATATAAGAAACCGTAAGTGTACATAAAGACAAAGAGGCATAATAGATATTAGGTAAAAGAAAGATAATATTCGAAAGAGAGGAGAACTAGAAGGGGAAAAGAAGGAAGGGAAAAGGGAAAGAAAGGGAAAAAGGAAAAAATGGAAAAATGTAAGTAAACCTGCTGTAAATAAGTAAAGGGGGGAATGGAAGGGAGGGGTGGGGAAGAGGCAGGGGACCAAGATAAAAGATTTTTAGAACACAATCCGTAATTTTAAAAAACTGAAGACATGAGAGTACTCACTTAGTATTTTAAAAATGATCAAAAGAAATTTAAGAACTGTGCTCCTACCTAAATAATACTGGGTGCCACTTGTCAGACCCAATTAGGTCAAAAGGATCACCGATCTAACTTAGTAAACCATTCCATATACATCTTCTCAGAACTTCTACCACCAACTGAATCCTTAAATACGCGTAACTTGATAAAGCTAAAATAGTAAGATATTTTAATAGTAAGTTATTTTCCATGTAATTGAAGGTGCAAATCAGACTAAAATATCACCAAGTGTTACATAATTCAGTAGCAATGACTTTACGAGTGTATATGAAAGCTTAAGCAAATTATTAATTCCAAATTCATTAACTCTAGCATAGGGAAGATTACACATTAGTCTGCCATTTTATATTATGTTGTTTTCTTTTTTAACAAATAGTTGCAAAAGGTTTTCTACACGCTACTGAAAAAGCTGAGCAATGCTAATTTTGTCTTGTAAAACAAAAGTAAAATTGTATATTTCTCCGTCTTTTAAAACAAAAGTAAAATTGTATATTTCCCTGTAAATGCTAGTAAAAATATGCTGACTCAAAAAAAAAATCAAACTAATTTTTATGATGAACCCAAATGTTATATGACACAAAAATGTAAGTTTAGCAATAACATCATATAACCTATAAATATATAGCCATTTTGTGTTACATACAGACCACAAATGGGTATTTTACCTTTTTAGGTTTTCAAAAATTGAAGGAATAACACTGAGTATATTGAACTCGGAACACACAGTAGAAAATGTGGACTCACCATTTTCAAACTTAATTTGGCTTAAAGTGATCTTGTACTGATACTGAGAAGTAAAAGTTAGCACAGGGAAACAAAACGCATCCTTCCAACCCCTGCTGTAGATATTTAGGGATGTGGCTGAGACCATTAACCTGTCAGGACTTTGCTTTCAAGGAAGGAAGAGCCAAGTTTCATTAGGCAAAGCCAAAGAGAAAGTAATGAAATTGCTCTATTTGATCAAAATGGGCACAAGCATACAGGAAGGTAGGAAAAAACAAGGATTTAACACCAGTAAGCCTATCATTTGCCCCATACCTTTGCTTTTTGTGAGTGCTGCGTTATTTCTCTACTATTACGAATCATTTCTCCTTCTTGATAGAATATTGTCTCTGACAGAGGAGGTTTATAACATTTCAGTGTCATGAAGAAAGAAGAAAAATGTTATCTCTTCTATTTTAAATTCGAACTTTTCAAACAAAGAGGAACTGGAATGGCTTGTACTAAGTCACATCTCTTGAAACAATCAGTGTGGCAAACAGGAGTAAGGTACCAGGCCAGCTTGGGCCAGTTGAAAGGATACACTGGAAGAGAGGACATAAAAATAGAAAGTCACGCATTTTTGTATCTTCATTACAATTTGACATCATTCACAGATGACAGGAGTGAGAAAACGCAGTTAAATCAGTTTAGGATGTAAATGAGCAACCCAGGTACTAAAACGTAGATATTTGTTTTCAGTAAGAAACTCACCACTGCAAAGGCAACAGATATGACCCCTGGTCTTAGTAAATTTACAAACTGTATGAGTCACCACCTGGTCCCTGGGGAAAAAAAATACCTGAGAAAATGTAAAGCAGGAAAGTTTATTTTGGCTCATGGTTTCACAAGATTCCATCTATAGTTAGCTGGATCCAAGTTGGAAACTTCACGAAGGAGGGACCATGGCAGAGCAAAGCTGCTCACTTCATGGCAGACAGGAAGTAGAGAGAAAGAGTTGGAAAAAGCCAGAAAGAGAGGAAAGACTGGGGACAGGATATACCCTTCAAAGGCACAACTCCATTAACCAACTTTTTCCAACTGGGCCCCAGCTCTTCATACTCCATTCAACTACAAACTCATCAGAGAATTGATCTCTTGATGAGGTTAGCACCCTTACAAACCAATCACTTTCCAAAAGCCCCGCCTCTGAAGACATGAGATTTTGGGGATATATTTCAGATTTTTTTTTAATTTTTTACCAAGAACATGTATTGGTACATTGTATACATAGTAATCACATTCATCATGGTTATTTTGTACCTGTCCATGATGTATCTTGGTTCCCCTGCCTTCCTCATCCCTCCCTTCCGCTCCCCCAGCCTTCTGTATTTATAGCAGGTTTATTTATATTTTTCCATTTTTTCCTTTTCCCCTTTCTTTCCTTTTTCCCTTCCTTCTTTTTCCCCTTCTCCCTTTCTAGTTCTCTTCTCTTTTGAATATTATCTTTCTTTTATATAATATCTATATAATGGGAAAAACAGACAATAGATAAATGTATGATCATGTAGGCAAATAAAACTGCAATTTTCTGAAATAAATTAATAGATTGCAAAAGCAAAAATAAATGACCTACTTAAATTAGGTGATGGAAGCACCCAAAGTCTGTCTGAAGAGATGACATTTAGACTCAGATTAAAGGAGAAGGAAGGCAAAGAAACATCTATAGGGAAAAGGGGAAATAGGAAGTATGAGGTAGAGGTGAAAGAACAGATGTTAATGCTGTGAGGCAGAAATGGCTTTGGAATGTAAGAGGAAAACAGTAAGGCCAGAGTAAAAAGAGTTTAGAAGTTGGGAGAAAAACCCAGAGAGTACGTAAATTCTTCAGAAAGACTACTACAAATCACAGTAAAGACCCTTGGGGATTTTTCCCCTTGGTTTATAGATTATTGAAGGGTGAGGTAGTTGGATGTTATGTTTTATTTTCAAAACCATGATCCCAAGCTGCTGAATGGTGAATGACAGTGTGATCATTAATCATGATATATCAAACTGACTGGAATAGTAAACAGCCCAGGTAGAGGTTAGAGAAGCATACTTCTGGATGTATCTGGGTAAGCCATGAAAGCATGACCTTCAGTACTATATTTGGTCCCTGGCTCCTTCTCTTGTGCTCTTGCTCTGCCACCATGAACTAAGAAACTTTGCTCTGCCAGGACCTTCTGCCATAGTATTTCTGCAATGGTGACCTTGGAACTGAATCCCATGAAACCACAAGCCAAAGTAAACCCCTCCTACATTAAGTTGTGGGTACTGTGTCCCAGCCACAAGAAACATGACTGATACAATCAAATGGTATCCAGAATGGGGTCACTGTTGTGACTACACCTAACGATGTGGTTCACAAGCCTCTGTAACTGGTTTAGAGAGAAGTTTGGAAAGGTTTGGAGATGTAGCCCAGAGGGGACCTAGAATGTGGTAAACAGAGCCTAAGAGGTCATTTTGGTAGGAACTCACAAGACCATAACGCTGATGAGAATGCAGACAACAAAGACCAGTCTCAGGAGGTTTCAACTGGGAACAAGGACTCCACTGGGCACAGAAGTAGAAGCCATGGGTGTTACACTCTGGCCAAACATTTATCTGTGTCTTGTGTCTCCTGAAATACACAACTAACAGCAGCTGACTAATTTATCTAGGAGGAAATTTCAAGGCAGACAACACTCAGGCTGTGGCCTAGGTATGGCTTGTTGTTTTTAGCCCCATTTATAGTAAGAATTGGGGGCAAAAAGAAAAGCAGAAAAATTTGAAAAACTCAAATTTTAGCCCAAAAAGAATGTCTTGTAAAGTCGGAGCCCAAGGAAGTACGATTGCTGAAGAGATTAGCGCTATTAAAAAGAAACCAAGTACAGTGTTACCTCAGTGCTTGTCGTTAATTAGTTCAAGAAGGCATGGTAAGTACTAAAAAGAAGCACCAATCAAATTCTTCTAGCAGGAAAGGGCAGGAAGTAATGAGGCAATTGACATCGACAGGTTCTAGCTTGTGTGTCAAGTACCAAACAAACAATGAGCACCAGGACAAAATTTTTTAGTCAAAATACATCAAGTATCAAATTCAAATGAGTTTCACAGCAATAGAATAACAAGGTATTACTTTGTAAAGAGGCAAGAACAAAAGTGCCTTGAGGGCACCTCACCCCTTAAAGTTTAAAGGATACAAAAGTGTAAACCTTCTATTTGAGAAAGGACCTTCTAGGCCCCATCTTCAAGAAGGTCTGTCCAGGGAAGAACTGGTTTTCTGGGATTCATTTCCCTGTGCTCGGCCCCCAGCCCCTGAGAGGTTGCTGTAGCCATGGTCCAAAGAGGCAGCAGATTTTGATGTCATACATATGATGCCAGTTTTACCAGCATACACAATGAAAGACTTGTGGAGTCAAGGAGCCTTCCACCCTGATTAAAAAAAAAGCCTGGATGTTACTCAAGGAGCCACTGTGAGGGCAGCGCACAAAGCTGTAGAAATGAAGCCAAAGGAGCAATGGAGACCTCAGGAAGTTTGAGATGCCAAGAATATGCACAATCTGCTGAGGAAAACTACAGGCTCTGAGTGGGGTCGCACCAAGACAGGGCTGCAACCAGCAAGGCACGGGTGGGGCTCTCAAACTCTGTGGAACATACATCCTCACCATAACGGACCGGATGCCAGACGTGGAGCTGTACGATTTACTATTGGCCTTGCTAGATTTCAGTCTTACTTAGGTCCAATTATTTTCTATCCCCATTTCCTTTCCTACAAATGGAAGATTTACCCTGTGCTATTATATCTTTGGATCCTGTAAGTTTTTCATTTTATAGGAGTTACATGTAAGAGTTTGTCTTAAGTCTCAGAAGCAACATACATGTGAACTTCTGAAATATGCCTGAAATTGTTGACTTTGGGGAAGGGACGGCCTTGTTTTTCATTGTGGGCAAGACAGGTGCATCACGTTAGGTGAAATTATTAATTTATTATGTTTACTTGGAGATTAAGTATGGTTTAAATGTATTTGTGTGTCGAGCTGACAAGGGGTGAATGTGACATTTAAGACTGTCAGCTTGATTGGTTAGTGAGCCACCAAGAAAATTAGGAAAGCACATTTCTGGCACACCATGCAGGTGTGCCTTTGGGTACCATACATGGCCCCTTGCATCTTCTCTGGCACGGCGCTTCTTAGGTACTGCGAGAGAGGCAACCTTGCTCTGCCATGCCCTTCCACCGTCTAGGTTCTCCCTACACTCCGGGCCCCAAGAACTTAATCACCTAAAACCATGAGCCAAATTAAACTTCTCCTGCTTTAAGTTATGGAATGCTGGATACCGTGTTATGGGTGCTGGATACCATGTTCCAGTGATGGGAAAGCTAACACACATGGGAACGGACCCTGGTTTACTATGAGTAAGAATTTATAGTCATTTCATGCAGTGCCTTCCGACCACATTCAACGAGGATTGTCTTCATTATCAATGGGTCAATAGGCTTATTACTTAACATTCAGGAGTTTCAATTTCCTCACCACTAAATCAAGAATAAAAATAACTTCAAAAGGAAGATTGTCTATGAAATTATGTAAGATGTCTAATAAAATGGTTGGCATTTGGTACAGGTAATAAGGAAACAGTTGAGCTCTTCTCATTTGTTTCTTATGTAGCTAATAAAAATCCTACAAAATCCATCAAACTTGAAAAACAAAAAGCTAGGACCAAACTGGTCTAAGATAGGGAAAAATGTGGGCCTATGTAATATCAGTGGAAATAATGGAATCTGAATGGAAAATACCCTAGGTATGGTCAAAACATTTACAAACTGCTAATATTTTAAGCCAAAAACCTGTGTACTCCAAAGAATAAACTCTGAATGTTAAAATTTTCCAAATTATTTATAACTAGCTACACAACATATAAAAAGTCTAGATGTGAAGATAAATATGTCTTTGACATATTTTTCCTTCTGATTTGCTGAAGTTATCTTTATTACCTAGGTGAAAAATTGTGTTATAGTCTACCTCTTCTTAAAAAGTGTATTTAAAAATTGAGAAATTCAGAGATTTATGTAAATCACTGCTATATGTCTTTAGTCTTCTTTGCTCATATTTTGGTATGAGGTTATAAATTGTATTACAATATGACATCAATAGATTTTTAGATATAAAATATTTTTTCATAATAGAACTAATATTAGAGTATATGAGCTCCAGTTTACATTCATCATCTGGAACCTCCCAAAAAGGTCTCAACAAGCTTGGCAATTCTACTGCAGGTAACTCTCTCACAAAAAGAATAATAAATGAAACTACAGCAATAAAAAGGTTCTCTATAGCTGTGCCATGAGTCACACATCAATACTGAGCATATGAAATATGGGTGCTTGAAACTGAACTACGCTCTGAAGGTAACATACATACCAGGACTTCAAGGCTTAGTAAGTAAAGGGATGTGAAGTATCACAATAATTGTTCATATTTTTTACATGCTGAAATGATATTTAAGATATAATGGTACTAAGAATGTAGCAGATATAAATGTAACATTAAAATTAATTTTCCATTTTCCTTTTGCCTTTTTTATGTGGCAGTAACAGAAGTTAAAATTATATATGTACTTCATGTTTGCATCTCATGTTGTATGACATTTGGGCAGTACTCTTTTTTAATGTTACACATTTTTAAATTAAATCACCTTTGTAAATCTGTTACAGAACAAGTCAAGATCTAAGTAAATGAATTAAGGAGTAAGAGGCTGTATAAATAAATGATCTCCAAATACGACATCTCCGGCTAAATGATTTCAAATACTGCTTAATAACTGTTTGAGGAAAATGTTAAATTGAAATCGTGAAGTAAATATTTAAGTTAGGATTACACTTCACCTGATGAATAAAGGTGCATTAAATGTTTATGGGTCATACACTGTGCTGGGTCATAGAATGCTAATATATATAAGACAAACTCAAGGTTCTCATGTGATTTACACTTGTAAGAAATCTATAAATAAGACGACAAATAAGTACAATACAAGGTCTTTGGTGAATGTGACAGGCATCTAATAGTTTTCTAAAAGAAATGTAAGAGGCAAGAGGATCGCCATGAGCTTGAGGCCAGCCTGGACGACAAAGTGAGACCCTGTCTCAGAAAAAAAAAACCAAGAAATTTTAAGAAGAAATTTTTCTTTGTATAGAGTAGATGTAGTACCCCATCTAGTACAAATTATTCATGAGATCACTACTGAGAAATACCCGGGTCGGCACCACGCTCTGGCCAGGCCTTTCACTGCGGAACACAACACAGCTGAGGGAGTTACTTCCTGACGCTCGCTCCTGAACATCACGGTGACTTCAGAGACTTTCCAAATATGTCTAGACCCCATTGCAGGAGTCTGATCAATATAAAATTATAAAACATTGTCTCTGTACTTTGGAATATAAAATTCATATATACAGAGAGAGAGATCACACACACACATCAATAATAATGTATTTTGCTATTCTCAGTCTAAGAAAATAAGAAGTCGCTTGAAGGATTTAATATTTATAAAAGAGAATGAGCACATATAAGCAAATAACTTGCTATTCGCTGAGGATGTACAATACTCACTGATCAGAGAACTTAGCTGGTCTGCACAAGGCTTTGGGTTTAATCCTTAGCACCAGATGGGGAAAAAATTCTTTTAAAAATACTTTTCTAACTCAAAATATGATTACATATCTTGTCATTCTTATCTGATGATGAAATTAACAAATAAGCAAGAGAAAAGAAAAAGAACCTTCTGTCATTTGGCAGCAGAGAGGTCAGTCTATTCTCTTTAACCTTTACTTACTTTAACCTTTATTCTCTTGTTGCCCATCTAGAATGGTAGGGTGGGCAAAAGATAGTCACTTCTCAATACAAAATGGCATAATCCTTAAAAGAAATCCTTAAAGAAGTTAAACTACTACAAATACAAATTACAGTATTCACTATATGACAAACAATAACTCTTGAGTACTGTATGTATGAAAGGGACAAAAATGTTACACACTCACTGTCAAACCTACTCATCTCCTCTGTCCAAATCAAAGAAAGATCCTTTGAAGAACTTACGATCAAGAATTTTATTCTGGTTTAAGGCAACTGAAAGGTTTTATTCTAAGCTTAAATCCAGCACAGCAATACTATTTGCCTCAAAAATAAGAGTATAGTACCCTTTTCAAAATATCTTACTACATAATTTAATTGCCTCTATAAGAAGCAAAAGACTGAGCCAGAAACTATGGAGGGAAATCTAACATAATGGTAAAATAAGGTCTAAAAACTGATACCCTTTATGCATTAAAATATTCAGGGCTAATTGTGATTTTAGCACTTGTTTTTATCCTTGCTTTGTTCATTGGCCAAACTTAAACACTTCTCATCTCCTTCCATGAAAAAGGGTCCTATTATGTTTCTGGAAGCATGGGCAGGGTTCCTCAAAGCCTAATTTTAAGGTCTTAATTGGCTGAGGCAATGGGAGACCATACAAAGCCCACTTCACAGAGAAGGGTAAGAGTGCCAGGTCACTTGAGAACAGATGAAGAGCTAACTGGAAGCTATTGCTGAAATCTTACACAGTGTTCTGGGAAGTTTTACCAAATAGTAACTTACACAGAATGGAGCACAGTAATCCATCATCATAACACAGAACCCAGAGGGGCTGAAGTTAGTTTACAGAAACAAAACAATTAAAAAGTAAAAACTGTTATCTTCACTTAATAACTGAATATTATAAGGAGCCAGACAAACTTTATGGTGATTGGGTAATGTCACTGGTTCTGAGATGTGCTGTTAATCTCAAATATTTGGTCATATCTCCTTACAGCCTCTTAGTATGTGCTCACAATTCAAGAGGTGTGCTAGTTATTAATGCTTTTGTTCATTTGGTACAACTAGACCTAGTCTATTTTTTGCATGCACAAATTTGAAGTGTAGCTTGTTTATCCATCCATTTAGCCACTGCCCGACATTGGTGGTAATAAAAGACACTTAAGACATAGAATAAAATTATCTTGGCCTTCAAGCAATTTAATGCTTACTAATGTAATGATTCATAATTTACAACACATTATAATAATAGCCAATTTGGAATAATTTTAAATAATTCCTTTTTCATCAATTCTAAAGACTAGTGACAAAGTTCCCACACAAACAAAAACAGAGGCCAACATCTTTTAGTGAAATTCAAGATTCAACCAAAAAAGAAAAGTTAAAGATCTGGAATTAACCTATGAAAAGTTTTCGAATTATTTTGTGTCCACATTAACGATAAGAGTATATGCTTAAAAAAAAAAACAATCAAGTGACATTTTACACATTTGAGTTTACAATGAGCATTTAACTACTGATTCCCATTTACCATCAAAGGCCCAACAGAAAGTTCAGACACTTTCTGAAATTTCAATAAGGTGCTTATAAATTTTATTTTACTATTACAGAAGCTCAATGTTTTGCTGTTATTGTTGCTTGAGGATAGTTCTCCATGAAATTCATCATTTCTAATTATGTACTCTAGCCTCCCTACCCTTGTTGTACCTGCTGGTTTGTTCCTTTGTTCATTTACAATTTACCCAACGACTGCCTGTTAAGCACCTACAATGTTAGTTTATAGAAAAGGAAAACCAATATGCTGGTTCTCATTAAACTCTACCTCTACCTGCCCTATTACACACCAAGTATATTTTGTTTGTCTGTTCATTTGTTTTCTCTATTGGCCAGTGGAATTAAATTCTTAAATTTGGATTTACTCTATAACACCCTTAGTTTCCCCAGATTTTTTGGTACTGGGGATTGAACCCAGGTTCTTCATACTGAGCAACAACCCAGCCTTTTTTATTTTTCACCATGAAAAGGGTCTTATTAAGTCACTAAGCTGCCCAGACTGGGCCCAAACTTGTGATCCTCTTCACTCAGCCTCCCAGAGTGCTGAGTTTACAGCATGCAGTGCCACACCTAGCACCTCCTGTGTTTTACTGCAGAAAATTTATTCACCCTTTATTTCTATTACTTATCCGACAACAGCCATTCCCTTCCTTTAATTCAAGTTATCCCCAAGAGAAAGGATCCACAGTTGATGAAAATTAAATATATAAGCAGTAAATTCCTCTATTCCAAGAATTATAATATGCTAGAATTTGGTACAAGAGAAGCCCACGTTGATCAGAGAACACTGTAATTCACAAAGTTAAAATCTGAGAGGAGATTTGGTGAAAGAAATGCAGCATTAAAAAAAAAAAGCTGGAATCTTAAATGGTATTAATTCCAATCAATTAACTTACAAGGGAAAATCAGACATTATTATTTTTGTCTATATTTGTATATATAAACTACAAATGGGGCAAATGAAAAAAAACTTGTCTCTCAAAATTAACTCTTCCCTAGCAAATCCTTAAACATTCTTCTATTCCAGTCCTTCAACTGGAGTAAAAAAAAATAAAATAAAATAAAAGAGGAATGGAGAGTTGTATGAGTTACTGCCTTACTGCCCATAAAACTAAATGAAAAGTTATATAAAGTCCTTTGTGTGTGTGTGGACAACTAGCACACATCTGAATTTTCCTTCCCAATCTTTAAATCCCCCCTGCAATAGCTCCTTTCGATCTTCTTTCCCTGAAGTTTAGAAAGCAAGAGACATTTATCTCTTACTACAGCGATAGCCATGATGTGTCTGAAAGGCAACAAGAACTTATGACATCATATTCATAGGAAACCTCCTAGTAACAGCAAGAAAAAATTATCTTTCTGAGTGTTCCTTTCATATATAACTTACATGCCCTCATGACATTTATAGCATTTCATTACCCTACAAGACAGAAAGAATACACCTTCAGTGGTTGCTTCTTTGAAAGCACCAAAATTGCATTTAAGAAAATAATTTTAGAACCAGCTAGAGCTGCTCCATCAAGAAGCCTTCCCCATTGTAAAATATGCACCCATATCCATATAGTCTTTTTCATAGCTTTACAAGTAAGTGTTCTGTACGTTCTGTTTTGTATGAATTAGAGCTTTAAATTCCCTAAAAGCAAGAAGCATTTCCCTTTCACATATGGGATTCAATGGAACATCATACACTCCAAAGATACTACTACACAATCAATGAAAAGGAGTCACCTTTGGCTTGCCAGCAGCTTGCCTGAGCAATGCAAGTACTTTCATTAGCACAAATTGAACTTGAGAAGAACAATGTAAATCATAAAGGCAAATATGCTATATAGTCATGGACCTCACTTAATTATTTCTGCCCAGGTAATAATATGAATAAATAGACATTTCAAGGAGAACAAGAGAGGCACAGAGAGAGAGGGTGGGGATAGAGTTTAATGACTTTGTTTTTCACAAAAATGTCTTTGGGACTGAGATTCTGAAAAGTAAGTAAAATATTTCAAAACTCGGAAGTTTAAAGGTGGGAAGGAGGCATAACAAGATGCTCCTAAAGGAAAACTCACCCAAAGAAAGACAGCATAAAACTTGCAAATGAAAACTAAACTAGAAATTGGGTGAAAACTAAAGTTGTGGGAAAGTAATAAGATGTTCAGTCACCTGTACACAGTTATGAAGGCATCGAGACTGAAAGACCAGTACAACACAACTGCGCAGAAGTTCAGGTCGGTTCGCACGCAGACATTCACCGGAAGCTAAACATTTACATCTTGTCTGATGATGACCTGCCACCATGATTTACACAACGATGAGGTTACAATTTGACACGGAGGAGGAGGATATCATAAAGACAAGGCAGGTGAAATAAAGGTTCATTTACAGTGACATAATCAATAACTAAATATAAAAGCTTTGCATGTAGAAGCCTCAGAAGGAAGTACAAATATCCATCCCAGCTCACTCCATACATCAGAAAGCACCTCCACAGAGGAGAGACCAAGCAAATCCTAAAGCAACCATTTGCCATAAAATATGCTTTAATTGTTCACTCCACAGATTCCAAAAAGCAACAAAGAGGATGAGTACACACTTGAATGGGAATGGTGTAAACAGCATTTAGTTTTGATGCAAACCTGAGAAGCAGAAAAAGATATTCTAATTCTTATTTATCAACTCATTCCTAACATATTTACCCAAGCTTTGTTAGCCTTTCAATAGTTGATTACGTTGTTTCTCAGTCTGGATTACTTACATTGTCTGAAACTACTTATATTTAGGTAGAAAATTAGCATAAACATACATGCAGATATAAAAATTACAGGCAAGTATAAATGTGCTAGTGCTAGTAGGTCAGACTGCATTTTCTAACTTGTATGTGACCACATATTCCATACAGTTCTATTTTTCATCCCCAACAGCTTTGATTTGTCCTTGTTGCTGCATTCTTGCCACCTACACTAAGTGGAAGGACTTGAGGTCTGCACTCAGTCCTGGGGGTACAGCCATCACTGAAGGCACAAACCATGTCACCTCCTGCTGTCCTTTTACTGGTACAGCAAGTTCTACCCCAGTGCCGATGAGGGTGGACTGATCTTCATTTATTTGATTATTTTGAAAGAAAAGGCTCCTTTTATTCCTCCTGTACAGCTTATTTCTTAAGAACAACTTTTACATGAAGAATGCTTGCATGGAAGCACTTCAATACAATTGTGTTTAGTTCTCCTTTCCTCCCTTAACAGACACTATTGCAATAAATATATTTATATATTGTGAGAACTGGTGTGCTTAGAAAGAATCTCTGAAGCCACAGGAGCCACTTTCTCTTCACTGCTCTGTGGCAGTTAGGAAAAGTTTCTCAAAGATAAACAGAAAGGGTGATACCTGTAAGGTATGATTCAGTTCTAAGAAAACGTAATGATTATGGGCAAATGTAGAAGTTAATTTTATTATTTTCTAAATTGAAATTTCAAATTATTACTTGCTCTGCCCCGAGAAAGGTTTTCACAGGAAGTTACAAATACTAAAGAATACCTATACTGGATGCCTCATTGACTTCAAACACTGAGACACTGTGTTACTTAAATATACACCTCTGTGAAGTATACACATTAAACAGCCATAATCACAGAATGGCAGGAAAGCAAGAGCTCACCCTTAATTAGTAATTTAAAATTTCAACTTAAAAAATAATGAAATTACCTTCTACATTTGTCTATACTAATTAAATATCACTGGAATCTCTTTTCTTTTTTCACTGCAATTTCAAGCTGTGTGGAAAATCATACAATAATATAGCTACCACCTTTTCCATGTATCGTCAAGAGAATCTTCCTAACTGCCACAGACCTTATAGTTTTAGTAACATCATAGTTTTAAGTATTCTTACATCTTGGCAAAATCCTCCCAACAGTAGTTCATATATTTTAAGATGAAAATTCTCTGTGACAAAGTACATTGGGTAACTCGCTAAACAGAATGAAGAAGCAGACAGATGTTAACTGAGTTAGCTGCAGTTTCCCTTCTCCCTTCAACAGTGAGAGCGGACCTACTAGAGCTTTCAATGATACAAAGAGCCCTCATGGCATATGTGCCACAGGTGTGCCACCACTGCCCTAGAACTTCACCTGGGTGTGGCAATGGTTTAGCAGCCACCTTCAGGTAACATCTCAAACTCTACATATTGGGCTGGGGTGTAATTCAGTGGTATAGCACTTCCTTAGCAAGCACAGGAACTGGATTAGATCCCCAACACTGCAAAAATAAAAATAAATAAAAATAAACATTTTAAAGGAATTATATATACCGGTCCTAAACCTAGTGTACACAGTGTGCTCAAAATATAAAGTGAACTTTAAATTTCAAAAATTTATTATAGTAAAAAACAGACTGTCATTAATCCCTCTCAAAGTAATTCCCCTCCCTTTGAATACACCTATTCCGCTGATCTGGCCACTTTCTGAAGCAGTTCTGAAGTCCTCTTTCAAGTCTTTATGAGGTATGATTATAAAAAAACAAACTACAGTGCAAGCCGCTGCCCAGTGCCATCCTTGGAAAGGCAGGTTTGTAAAACTATTACAGGGCATCCTCACTGAATCTGGTACTGTATGACTTTTGGCTCTTCCTCAAAAGTAAAGTGACCATGAAATGTAAATGTTTTTAATCAATTCAGGACATCAAATCAGCCACAACAATGCAATTAAAAAGACATAAAGGAGACCTTTCAAAAGTGTATTAGAAAGGGGCAAGAACAATGGCGTGTGTTCAAAGTGAGGAAGAATTTTTGAAAGGGATTAATGGCAATCCTTCTCATTGTAATAATATATTAAAGGGATTTCATTGTAATAATATATTAAAATTTAGATAGTCCCCATATTTTATGATCACAGTATGTATTTTGAAAGCTTTGCAAGAGTCAAAGTTGTCATGACCATCAAAATACAAGTTAGCCAGACAGAATAGTTTTTAGAGATAGCTGCTCAATGGGATTTACATAGATGGCTACTAAAACCAATTGGTTGTCCTGAAAACTGTATTATTCTTTAATCACTCAAAATTTTAATAACACAACAGAAAGGTAGGATCTTGAGTGACAGAAGTAAGTTATCACCTACATGGTAAAGGTACACATAAAAAAGTATTGATCTCAGTTTTCTATTTATGGTAAAGTTGTAAGGTACATAAACTTAGAATTAACATCATTAAGGGTTTGAGGCTTGATTTTCCATTGAACAATTCAAGAAATTATAGGTCATCACCTACTAAAACAGTGTGAAAGAAAATTTTAGAAATGTAATAGCTATCAAAAAGGAGTTACACCTAAAAATAAAATTAATTGCTTTTTCCAAATGAGCATTTCTAGTTTAGTCACCATGACAGCCAAAAAGATGGCTGAGATTTCCAACAGAGTAACTTTCTAACATTATTAATTAAAAAAAATATATCTCCATAAATTCAAAGAATAGATTTCAACAAAATTAGCAAAGATAGGTCAGTTCCAATTTTCAAGGCTTACTGAGGTCAACAGAGTATTGCTGGTTCAGTTCAATATGTTACATGGTAGTATGAACCCAGGCTTGAGTTCCGGCAAGTCCTCTCCTAACTGTAACTCACTGTCCACACTTCCCTCCCAGTTTCACCCGCTTCAACTGTAAAAAATGGGATAAGTAATCTCACAAGGTTGTTTTAAATGATTTATATAAAAACTTGGACATCACCAAGTCCTTAAGAAATGTTAAGTATTCTCCCAATGGTCATCTCAAGAAGAATGAGAATGATGAGTTAAACATAAAGATTTAGCATCACCTGTATAAGAAAATGGTTAGGAAATTTTTCCAACTGTGGCATGACTAAAAATGACTTACAAATTTTTAGAGTTCAAAGTCAAATAGCATCACAGGGGGGAAAAAAACTTATAATCTCTCATAGTTGATACGATGAACAATTTACCTGATACAGGAAGGAAAATATGTCTCAAAATCTGTCTAAATACTATTAGAGAGAATGTGAAGGGCTTTACTCTGGAAAAATATATAGAAGGACTCTCTTACTGACAAGTATTCTAGTTACAAAAGCTAAAGTGAAGAGTGCTAAGCTAATAAAAGACATTATCAGAATGGATTAGTGGGATAATTTAAAATTTTTCTCTAATACTTTATATTTGTTCCAGAGAGTAAAACCAAATATTTATATATCTCTAAAGAATGCAAATGTTATGTACTTATACCCAAAAGTTTTAAAATATTATCAGAGTAAAGGAAAAAAAAAACAATTCCACTACCAATGTGCCAAAGGTGGTGGGTAGATTTTACACACAAAGAGAAAGAAAAAGTAGTGGGGTTCTGTAACAGTTTGAATGTAATATTTTTCAGCGGTGGGAAAACCACTCCAGGTTTGGGAGCTGGGGAGCTGAGGAATCAAACCTGCGTTTTAATGAAGATTCATCAAGCAGAACTGATTAGAAAAGCAGTCTTGTATGTGTGTGTATACGTGTATAGTTTCGCCAATGAAACGCATTATTGGGAGGTCAACGGTGGGTGTGATGCAAGTAATTTATTATTAAAAATACAAAACCAAAATCTGTGAATGTTTTTCTTCTTCATGTTAATTTGAGCATAGACAAGGTGACTTCCATAAGATGTATGCAACCCTCACCAAATGCTTGTTAACCAGCGGAGAAAACTGGTGAAGACACAGATAGCTGGAGCCCAAGAAACAATGTGCCCTTGAAAACACCTACTGGAGTGGACCTGCATGGGAGTCATCTGTTTTGGGTTGCGGGGGACATGGCAAAGACTAGTGCAGCAGAAAGCAAGGACAAGAGGTCTACATGATCTTGCCAATAAGAAGTATCTGCATTCCATACATATGTATGTATATATGTACGTATATATGTATGTATTTTTGGTTTAAGTATTTACTGTATGTTTTGATCAAACCACACTGATAAATTGTTTGCAGCAATTTCTGTCAAATAAAAACACTGGATCTGGCATCATATGACTTCTGGCTCTTTCCCAAAGTCAAACTGATTCATGAAAGGTAAACGTTTTGAACCAAATTAAAGGACCCGCAGGCAACTACAACGACACAACTAAAAACACTCGGGAAAGGGCTTGGAGAGCTGCTTCAGAAAGTGCCAAGAACGGTGGGATAAGTGTGTGGGGAGAGGGGGCGTTCTGAAGGAGATTAGTGGCAATGTGTCTCTTTTACTGTAAAAAATTCTTGAATTAAAATTAAACAAGTTACTAAAGGTTTTATATGCAAATCCAGTGGTGACTTCTTATTCCTTCTATCTTTTCTCTAAATAGTTTATCTTTTCTTTGAGCATATACAAGGGGAGATTTAGTGTCATTCCTCAATTGCCTCCTTCTAGGCTTCATATGAGCTCATTCCATCTTTGAGCTTAAAGCAAATATTAATTAGTCTCAATCACAGATTTGAGAAACTAAGAATTAAAATAAGGAAATAATTACTGTGAAAAGTGAATCTGCCAAAAATAGTAGTATACTCAAAATGCTAAAAGGGTCATGGAAAAACAAATTTTTAATTCTTCTGCCCTTGTTTTCCAAGATTCATTTCTCTACCTTTACTTCTCATTCTGTCCACTCTTATCTTGAGATTTTTGCCATACCAGTTAAACTTTCGTTTACCTGTTGAATCTTTCTATTCATGATTCTTTCAAAAATCTTTCAAAATTCTTTCAAAATTTATAATCATACACAAGATTTTCTGTGATCATACACATACAAAATATAAGATTCTAAAAGTTGTATTCATTCTACTCTTGGGAACTATTTCAGACAAATAGTCTTAATAATCTGTGCTTTTCTCATATTTAGGTATTTTGAATGTTTGTCATGTTCTACTAGAGAGGTAACTCAGTCATAGTACAAAATGGAGCTAGAATTACTACTAACAATATTACAGTATCCCTAAATGAATCAGGAGGCTCTTAGAGAATATTGTCATGAAATGAATAAAAAAGGTAAATCATTTAAAAACTGCTATTGTAAAATACAATACATAACTGAAATATTAGGGAAGACAAATAATGTTACCTATCCCAGCATGTCATACACAAAATACAAACCACACCAATTAAATTACTTAATAAATTCTGCCAAATATTTGCTGAGTTGTCTTTTGTTTTTGCAGAGTTTAATAAGTACACAAGCAAATTTCAAGAAAGAAAAGAAATTTGCATCAATGCCCAGATATCATCTGCCTTTTCAAATCTAAAATTTTG
Organism: Hystrix cristata; assembly: GCA_004026905.1. Classification (NCBI taxonomy): domain Eukaryota; kingdom Metazoa; phylum Chordata; class Mammalia; order Rodentia; family Hystricidae; genus Hystrix; species Hystrix cristata. Next base: position 65,657 of record PVJO010000079.1, on the reverse strand, counting down.
GAAGCAATTATGCTTCTTTTTAAATTGTGTTTTTTGTTCACTAAATATTAATGCTGACTAATTATTTTATCATTTTACTCATTCATTCCCTTATTCAACAAATATCTTCCATGCCTACAGTGTACAAGGTTCTTCGTAGGCATTAGACATATACCACTGAATAAAACATTTAAAAATCACTGCCTTCCTGGAACTTCCACTGCAGTGGATACAGATCACTAAACACATTTGTCAATTTTTATCTGCTGAATTCATTGAGGGAAGAAATAAAATTTAGCCTTTTAATGCTTGCCACACCCACAGCCACTGTTGCTAAAATTTAAAACTGCTGAACTGAAAAAAGGAGAAAAATAGGAATCTACTGCCTACTTCTTCACTAAAAAAGAGGTATTAACTAAAACCAGAAAACTTCAGAAATCAGTTCTCTGTTGTAGAAGTACTAATTTCTTAAGTGGTTACATTATTCCCCTTCTGCATCCTATTATTACTTTTCCTTTTAAAGCTATTCAATAAAGCTAATTCTCTAACAAAATAGCCTTGACAATGGCTGATTTCATCAAGAGCTATACATTCCCGTTAAGTGATATACAACAGCCAGGCACAGATCCGGGAAGTATGGGTACCATCTTCGCTGCTAGGAATCAGTGTTTTTATACATTGTGGTAAAGATCTAAACTAATCCAAAAAAACTGAATCAGTATACACATACTCGAAACTAGAAATTGAGTAAGATCCAATTTCATCTTGCAGGTAAAGGAATTTCAGAGGCCATGTACATTTTTCATTAATCCAGGAAGAAAAATATTGTATACTAAACAGTCACTAGCAAAACCACAGAAAGCATGAAAAACGCAAGATAATCCCCTTGTTTAAATAAAAGTTCACAATTTCAAATGAAGAAAAACAAATCTATGTTTATTAATATTCATCAGCATTTCATAGAGCAAGAATATAACTTCAGTATGCCAATGTCCTTCCTTTTTAAGATCTGTGAAAAAAATGAATCCTTCCAACTTCCACATAAATTTTAGTTTCTAAAATGGGCATGGTGGCACATACCAGTTATCCCAGCACTTGAGAAGCTGAGGCGGGAGGATCACTGCAAGTTCCAGGCCAGCCTGGGCTACATAGTGAGTTCAAGGCCAGCATGAATTACAGAGTGAGACTATGTCTCAAATAAATAAACAAAAAACAAATAAACAAAAAATTTCTTTCTAGTAAACCTGATAGTTTCAGAATTCTTAAATCATACCTAAGTTCTACCAGCTGCAGTTTCTATCTCCTTAACACTTCTTTGTCACTAACAGCAATAAAGAATTTCTCAGTCAATAATTTCTAAATTTCTAAGAAGGCCACAACATTAACCCCTTAAAAGGTTCCCCTTCTTCTGTAATACTCCATCTAGCTTAAACCTATAGGCCCACAATAACCTAAGAAATACAAGAGACTCTACAAATCCAGTATTATACACTGATAAAAGCTCCCTGTCCCTAGGCTTTATTTAAACTGACACATTACTTAACAAGACATTCAGGCAAACCAAAATTAACAATTCTGAGAATGGCACTAATTCTATCAAATAGGAAGTTTCTCCACTTACAAACAAATTAACCTTGTTCTACCTAATCAGTAAGCTTCTAAGATAGTGAAGAGAATGAAATACAGATTTCTGCAATAAACTCTAACACTACAGAAATACCTAAAAGTAATCACCAAATGTGCTGTCTTTCATTTCTTCTATATGTATCATAGTAAACAAATCCTTAGCTAAATCTTACATAAAATCTATTTTTTCCTATACAAATTCTGCTTCCTCTGTCAAGATCCAAATCAAATTATGTCTCCTCCAAAAAAAAAAAAAAAAATACCCGAGAGGACTGGGGATGTAGCTCACTGGTACACCACTTGCCTAGCAAATACAGGCCCCGAATTGGATCCCCAACACCCCCAAAAAACCAAATAGACATTCAAAGAGGTAATCAGTACTTACCTTTCACCAAGAACACGTTGCCTATTTTGCTTTCTCATACCACACTGATTTCACTGCACTATAGAACATCTTTATGAATCTTAAAGTGAAACAGCATCTTGTTTGGTAGCAGATGGAAGCCCTGATTACTTCTGAATGCAACAGACAACACCTCCTACAACATCGTACAAGAGGCAGAGATTTATAGACCACCTCTCTGCTGCAGAAGTTGGGCCTTCACAAAACTGGTTTTTTTCTTCATTCATGATTTTAAGGACTATATATACATATTTACATATGTCCACCTTTTTCTCAGATCAGATCAGATCCTATTTCCTGACTGTCTCATTTCACCCAATGTTAAAACCACTGAAACTTGTGACTCTTGTGTGAGTCTTCTCTTCCTCACCTACACTGACCTTAGTTTTGTTGTCTGCTTTCCAATTCCACTACAAATGTCCTTTTTCAGTCCCTCTTCTCCTACGACAGAGACTATAAAAAGAGGGTCCTGCCTGGACACATTCCCGTAATCAATACTAAGACATGATCTAAGAGCACATTTAAAACACATTGAAAAAAGAAAAACGAACAAATGAAATTCACGGTAGCTATTGGATATTTTAACAATCTCCCATAAAGAAATAAAAAACAAGAGTACAGAAATCATTAGTGACAGAATACTGTGACAAAATTGGCACATGACATTTACAGAATACTTCACAATAAATAATAAACATAACTTATTTTTAAGGGCACACAGAAAATTCATCAATATAGACCAGAAAAAAGATTAGAAGAATAAGTCTCAATAATTTTCCAAGGTTATTAGTACATTCTATAAAGCCTTCAGTTAAAAGCCAATAACATAAAAAAATTTACAGTATCTTCCACATATAGTTTTTGAAAAAAATTAAGCAGTACACTTCTAAAAAAAAAAAAAAACCAATGGATCAAAGAACAAATCATAAGAGAAACCTTTTCAAATTCAAACTAAGTCATAACAAAAACACGCCGTAGGAATTTGTGAAATCTTCCTGGAGTATGGCTAAAGTAGTAACTCATAGCTTTAAATGAGTACATTAGGAATGAACAGTATTAAAATGAAGACTCCAACTGAAAAAGCAAGAAAAAAAAAAACAAATGATAAATAAAGCAAGTGATATTTAAAAAAATAAAAAAGCAGAAATCAGTAACATATAAAAACATTAATAATAGAAAAATACAGAAATTGTTTTATTACAAATATTTTTAAAATTGACTAACCCCTCAGCAAGGCTTATAAAAGTACAAAAGGTGTAGAAAACACCAATAGCAGAATCCAGTGGAAAGCACCAACACAGATCTTACAAAAATTAGGGAAACATTATTTTAAAAAAGCTTTTATGCCAATAAATTCAACACTCTAGATGAAATGAAGAAATATCTTGAAAGATGACCATTAATATAAATGGCTCAAGAAGAGACAGAATTTCTGACTAATATTTATCAATATCCTTCACAAAATAAAAATTAGAGGCTTGAGTGGCTTCACTGACAAATTCTATCATGTGTTTAAAAAGAAAAATACTAACTTTATACAAATGCTCCAACCACAATGAGAGGGAAAACACAACTCAGCTTATTTTATGAGGTCATCATTACAATGACACTTAAATCACATGACATGGTAAGAAAAGAAGCTATAGACCAATATTCCTCATAAATAAGACACAGAGATTATTAATAAACTATTAATAAATCATAGCCAGCTATGTGTAAAAGGAAAACTATACCAAGACAAAAGTACAGATTATCCCAGGAATACAAGATTAGTGTAATATTTACTAGCAGTCTCAATTAAAGTAAGAATAAAAAAGGAGCAAAATTGCCCCCCCCCAAAAAAAAAAAAAAGGAGCAAAACTGTATTTATCTGCGTTGATGTTGACTGTGTACCAGGAAAACACTAAATGCTACGGAATCAACAAGAATAATAACAAAAGCTACTAGAACAAACAAATGACTTTAGCAAGGTTGAAAAATACAATGTTAGTATTTTCAAATCAATTGTATTTCTATATATAAGAAATAAACTCTAGAATTGATTATTTTAAATGTTATTTATAACTGTATCATAGCCAGGCATGGTGGCTTATGCTGCAATCCCAGCACTCAAGAGGCTGAGGCAGGAGGACTGCCACAAGTTTGAGGCCAACCTGGCCTGCATAGTGACTTCAAGGCCAGCCTGAACTATACAGCAAGACCCTGCCTCAAAAAACCAAGCAAAATAGCAACAACAATAATAATTAATTAATTAAATATAACTGCATCATAACAAAAAATACAAGATAATTCTAAAAATGATGTGCCACACCTGTTTGCTAAAATCTACACATGTTAAAAACAAACTTAATAAATTAATATTCTATGTTCATGGATTAGAAGACTCAGTAATAAGGTATCATATCCATTCTCAAATAAATCTATATACTGAACATAATTATATGAAAAAGACAAGCACATTCTTTTCTAAAAGGAACGAGGTGATTCAAAGAAGTCCAAGGAATTAACATGTCCTACAGGGTAACCCAAAAAACTATCATTATATTCAAAAAGTACAAATAAAAAGAATTATACAGAGAGAAAAGGACCTTACAGGCTTACCTTCTGAAACTTCTATAATCTGACTACAATTAGCTAACTACACAAATATAGATCTTTTAGATTTCCTCCACTGTCAAATTTGTATATTCACATTACACACTGTATTAATCCTCATACAAAGAAATTAACAATTAACTATAGTAACAATATTATTAACAATATTCATTGAAAATAAAACTGAGTTATAATCTAGTTTTAATTAGGGAGTAGTGCATGAAGTATATAAATATCATATATCTTTTACCTGAAAGTCTCATAATTCTATGTTGCTCTGATAGCATATTAAAAAAATTCAAGAGCATCTTCGGACATTAACTGTTTGCAAAAATTATTTTTCAGTTGCCCTTTCAATTACAGTTTTGAGAACTATAGCAAGTTCTCAAAATATGACTAGAGACTGTTGAAGACTTTTTTTTTTTTTGATACCGGGAATCGAACTCAGGGCCTCATGCTTGCAAGGCAAACACTCTAAGCACTGAGCTAAATCCCCAGCCCTGAAGACTTTTAATATAAACACTAAAATGTGATTTATCTTTCCAAACTTACTTTCTCATTTTATCTGAAAATGTAAAGCACAGGTTTTCCAAAGGTAACACAATATATTACAATAACAAAAGATAAAATGTAGAGGCAAAAATGAGACGTAACTTATATCCTTTCATGGAAGCAACTAAAAACACTTGCAAGGCCATGTTTCTTTTTTTTTTTTAATTTATTTATGTCTTGGAATGTTGTCAATTTTTGTTTTTATGTTAATATAAAATGGATATATAATTTTAATTTTAATCTTAAACTTTTTCCTATGGAAAACACTGATACATATGACACATTAATAAGAGCTCTTTGAGTCCTCAGAAATTTTAAAAATATAAAATGCTTCTGATACCAAAAATAAAAAGAATCACTGCGGTACAGTGATAATTTCTAAGTGACAGATGTGAGGAGAACAACCCCAATTATGAAAATGACAAATAGAAAATTTACTTGGAAAAGGATTATCAATGTTAAGATTATTAATGTTTAGATTTTCTTAGTTGGACATTATGTGAAGCCCCTTGCAGTTCCAATAAAGTTCACCAATAAAACAGCTTAAGGCCCAGAAATACAAGATACTCGCACAGCATTTCTCAACAAAACTACGTTTTTCCTTGTTCCCATCATAATGCACCCCTACTCTAACAGAAGGAGAAGTAGTACTTTTCCAAGTCTCTTGTCCAACTATGAAAGTTAGATACCGCCTGCCCTGCGTACTAACCCCTGCTACTGCTCTCCTAAACTTTCCTCTCGCCCTCCTGTGCTTGCCTCCACTGCGCTTACCACCATCTAATGGGCTGTACGTGCTGGCCTATTTACTGCATTTATCTTCAGCCCCCCATCCAAAGTAAGATAAGCTACATTAGAGTCGGGTTCTATTCTGCAACACCTAAAAGAGTGCCGAACACAAAAAAGTCCCAAAGTAAATAATGGTTGAATGGATTAATGGGTGTTTTACTGAAGGAAAATGTAAACCATGTCATTTTACCCAGTGAGAAGCGATGTCTTATCAAACCCCACACCTGCACTCACCCAGCGGCTCTACATGCTACACACACATGGGGACCCTCAGCAGTTTCTTCTTCTAGTCTCAGAAATGGAGAAAGATAAGACAAGAGACAAGGAAAGCAGATGGATAAAAAAACAATTCACACCAGAGGTCATAAAAGTAGGCTTTTCTCCAAACCTAGTATTCCATGAATATAAACAAAGAAAAATAAGAATAAGAAGAGCTAACGCACCTCTCTTCTCTTGATGTATTTCTTCCAGAAGCTGCTCCTGCCTTTCTATCTGTGCGAAGAGACCCTGGAGCTCAGATTCCTTGTTCTCCGTCAGCTCCCTGAGTTGCTGTCTGCAGAGCAACAGCTGGTGTCGCAGATTCTTCTCTCTGTTTTCTCTTTCTTTTAGTTCCTCACAGAGCCACTGAAGTTTTGTCTAAAAAATGAAATGTCCAATTAAAAAAAAAATCCAGCAGACAGTAACATTTCAAAATACAAAAAAAAATAAAACAACATGGTGATAATCTGAAAAAATATAGATGACTACCAAATTTAAGCAAAATTTTAAAATTCAGTGTTTTAATTTGCATACAGATTTATTAACAGCTAAAACTTGCCGCAGAAATGAAGTCATAACATGCTTAGGTTTTTATCAAATACTTGGTATACTCTGTCATCCCAGAAAGAAAACACCACAGAAGGCCTGACCTATTAAATTTCCAGTCATACTACAAGTAGTCCCCTGATTCGACATGTAAGGCAGTCAAGACAGGAATTCGAAAATAAAACACACCCTAGGATGGGATTATTTTATTTCAAAGACTTCAAAAGAAAGAGAAGATTCCTAGTTATGATGCCTAAAAATGTGTATCATCATAGGTCCAATGAATCAGGTACAGAGATTACCTATAAGGCACAGGGATGAGGTCAACATCTGCCCACATTTAGGAGGCTAGGAATTTGTCTAAACAAAAAAGGTTTGTGTTTTATAAATTTATCAATTTATCTTGTTTTCTGCTTTTAGCTTTTTGACTACCTAAGAAACCACATATTAACATAGGATTTGATATTCGGAATTATATATCTGAGACTAAATATGTATACATCTGATTCCTAAATATGCTGTGTAAATGTGCAGTTTGTAAAACTAAAGATACATAAGTTTGATATACACACAGTAACCAATAAGTGCCTTCTTTTATACAATATACAATGCACCTGGACCTTAAACATATAAAATGGTCGTTAAAACTTAACATTACTGCTGTTAGTACCATTCAGGTAGGGTAAACCCCACCATCTGGATAATCCAGCCACTTAAAATATGATCTACATCTATTGGCTGTAATTAAATAAGCATTTTTGTTATTATGTAAATGAGATATACTAGTACATCAGGTAATAAGTCTGTTTGGGGTCATTAACAACATTTTCTGAGTTTGCAAAAAATCTAAAGCCATTGTCTAATTTTTCTTCAATACTGTTAAACTTTAAAGATTTGTTAAATACAAAATCCCACAATTATCACTATATGCTTCGGCCATAGATTCAAAATTTTGCCTTAAAATAAAAAGCTAAGTTGATAGGTAAAAATTTGTATGTAACTGTGATGCTAATTATTGCTGACTTTTTTGGGTGTTAAATGCATTCACATTCCCTATGTTTACAAGCCTTCTATAGTATAGAGTTTGAGGGAAACATCTTAGCACCCTGCTCCTCCTCCTGCCATGCCCCCGAGAACCAACACTGCTTGTAATAACAGACTTTTTATCAGTTGCATTCCAAATTGCATTAGAATAATTAGATATACCTAAACAGACATTCAAAAATTAGTCACCTAAAAGTCACGTCTGTAAGCAAATACTTAAAAGGAATCTAATTCTGACAAAATTAGACTTATTATGATTCTTAAACTATTACTTTAACTGGATTTGTTTTGCCTTATCTTTTAAGATTTTCCTTGTAAAACTTTGTAAATGTGATTTGTTAACATTCCTCAGAAGTATGACTTTTAACAGACACCTGAACAGTATGTTAAGATGACAGGCAATTACACGTAAGACAGATGGGCTATGACACTGACTCTCAGTCTGCAGAGCAAATTACAACAGGATCAAGATCTACTACTCCCGCTTTAAGACCCATGTCACTGGCCTTCCGGGTGTTCAACAACCAAGGCCTGGAGATCAAAGCTAAGGAAGACTGAAGGCCAAAGAGGCCGGCCAAAGCTTCGCCCCTCACCCTCCAGGGTCAGCCCTGACCAGGGCACAACAGGGCCGCAACGCCAGTGCATCACACAACCTCCCAAGCAGCAGCACTGTCCCAGCCCAGAGGACAGGAGTCAACCAACGTGCCTTGTGCCAAAAGGACGTGACTAAAGAGAGGCCTGTCCCGTGCTTCTAAGGGAAGCCACATGGCCGAGCAAGACCGTGGTCCATGGAGGCAGACGACACAAACGGTAAAAATCCAAGGGAGTCAAATAAGCTCTTTGTGTATCCCCAAAAGTAACCCTGAGAAGGCTTGATTCACCTTAGTAGTAAAAAGGGGGTTAATTTTGATTACCCACTTGGTTTAAACATTGAATGGGAAAGCGTAAGAAGACAGTATAATAGTTAACATTTTAAAAGAGAGAAAGGGAGAGATTGTCTCTTCCTCTTAAAATTAAGGAGAATAAAGTATCTCAGGGAGGAATGATACAGGAATGACACAGAGATATGTTAACAGGCAAATTCCTCAGTCTTTTCCTCCTATTCATTACAAGCATAATTTGTGTTTTCTTCTCAGACAGTCAGGGATTTAAATTTTTGCTGTGAACTCTGACTCTTCACGTGGGCGTAAAGATGCCCAAGTAACTAAAAGCAGAATAAAGTGTGACCACTTTGTGTTCTTTATTACCTTAAAACTTTAAGTCAAATCCCTTTGGAACTTTGCATATAGATACATTATTCATTTAGCGAGTATGATCTGTTTAAAGTTAGCAAAGCAAGGTTGATTAGCCCTGAATTTATATAATCTCACTTCCTTTGAGATTAAAGACATCAGAATGGGGTATTTCCAGAGACACCCAACAATGCCTGGAAGCCTGTAACTACTGTCATAAATCTGTGATCACCTAGATTTCAGGAAAGGCAGAGCCTCACCTGATTCAGACAACCACTGACACAGAAGACCCTTAACTTGAAAGAAGACCACCGTTCAGCCAGAAAGATTCTATAGCTACAACACCAGTTAACTGAGATAATGATCAAGGATCGACTGAACCCCAGCCCACCAGCTCCTCTTTAAAAGCTGGCGTCCCAAATTTGCAGGTAGGCCAGTTCAAACCCTGTTAGCGTGCGGTAAGAACCCCTTACGGCTACCCAAGCTACTATATCTTATGCTTAACTTTCAAATTAAAGCTTTTTTCTTCCTGAAGAGGGAAAGAAAAAAAAAAAAAAAAGAGGTTAGAAAGTGAATCTAGGCAACTATGTCTCATAACTTCTAACTTCTATCTTTATTATTTAGATACTGGAAGCAATAATGTGAAAGAACTATTTCTTTGACCTTCAATCCAAAGGATTAAGTCATGTCTCAGGACCTCCCCAAGTAAGGCTACTCCAAATCCCCAGGTGATTTTAAACAATCTAAACAGTCCTTACCATAAAAGAAACAAAAGGAGTAAAGGACAAATGAAAAGGGAAAAGCAGGCTAAATTATCAGCCAGTTTCCCTGAATAGCACTCACCCATAAGTAGGAGTATTCTAGGCCTCTACAAGTCTGAAGACCTCATAATCTATCTAAGGGGGCTATGTAGAATAGTTCACTCTATAATGAAGTGAAATTGTGATATGGTCCATAGACTAAGGGCTCCTTGCCTTTGTCAGCTTTCTAATGCCAGCACCAGAGAAAAGGCACAGCCCCTTTAGTCAAAAGGACACTGTAACACACAATGAGCCCCCATGACATAAAACAGCAATCATCAGTTTCAATCCCCCAGTTTAATATGTTTTTACCCAACGGCTTAACAGCACACAGAGAAAATAACTTCACATTTCCTCTATGCTTCCTTCCTACCCCATCCCAATCTTTGGCTTTTGTCTTCTACCTAACGTCACTAACTACTATTGCTAAGAAGTGGTAATGGAGGAAAAAAAAAAAATCTATGTTGTTCTAACAACAACCCACTGGGTTCTCATAAAACAAAAAAACAAAAAAAAAAAAAACCCAGAAACAAAGTTTAAGCAGATTTGTTATAGACTGAATTTTTCCTCCCGAAATTCATACTTTGAAGCCAAAACTCCAAGTGTGACTATATTTAGAAATAGGTCCTTTAAGAAGGTAATGAAGTGTAAACAAGGTCATAAAGGCCGTAGTATCTGCTCCCCTTATAAGAGGAACAGATACTACAGAACTCACTCTCTCTTAAGAGTACATAAAAAAAGACCAAGCGAAGGCACAGAAAAGGTTGCTTTTCAAGAGCTAGGAAAAGAAATCTCACCAGACAATAAACCTAGCGTCTTGATCTTGTATTCTCGGCCTCCAAATCTGCGAGAAAATGAGCATCTGTTATTTAAACCAATGTTGGGTGTTTTGCTATCGTAGCCCACGCAGACTGACATAATATGACATATAGCTTTAATTTACTCTATGAAGCTTTTATTCCATTGTCAAACAAAATTAAAAATAGGTTATAGTTAGATGCTTGTTGCAAATTGCATATGTATGCAGAATATGTTATTAACCCAAAACAAAAATATCAATTTATAGAGATTTAATCAACCAATGATCAATTATGATAATCAGGGTTTGTTAGATAAAATACCCAGCATCTTCATTAAGTATCCTGGAAAAGCAGCTTGAAACACTGTACAGGAACAACTTTAACAATTGCAAATAATTAGTTGACAAGTCTATTAATCATAGAGCAAAACCCATTTTATTAACCACTCACAGGAGCATTTTACAGATTACATAATAGGCTCATTTATTTAACTACATCAACAAGCATTGCTAAATAAACCAAAATAGAAAATTTCAAAATAAATTAGATTTTTACCTTCATAGTTGCCAGCTCCCAATGAGCTGGGACTATTTGCAAGTATCTAGTAAAGCTGTAACAATGAGCTTTTCAATCTGTGAAAAATCTCTACTGAGTTTTAGCATAAAAATAAGGTCATAAAGCTAAAAACAAAGGAAAACAAAAAATTCAAATAAAAAGATTGTAGCTTATAGAATCATCAGGACCCATGAATTTGTGACTTTAACTCCTATGTTTCCTTCATCAAAACCCTAAAAATAATTCTCAAAGAAAATTCCCATACAAGGACTAGAGAAAACAAAAAGAGAATGAGAACTATTTTGAATATGCTAAAACAAGAACTAAACCGGAACTGCAAAATTCAAATCCACATCAACCTAAAAATACAACTGTAATTTTACATAACACTGTCTCCATGTTTCACTTAGTTATGAGTTCAGAAGCAAAAATATCCCTGTATTTTAATATATAAAACACTTCCCTCTAATGAAATTGAATGTATTACATGCATACAATCTAAAGTGTATTTCCAAGAAATCAATCAAGATACTGAGAATACTGTTTTCATTTTTGTCTCAGAAGAATAAACTAGAAAATATTCACACTCTCAACAAGAATTAGACACTGAGTCTAATACTTCTTGTCCTATGACTGTTTTAAAATATTCCAGTCACCACAAATACAATATTCATAAATGTAAAGTGTATACTCAAGTGTAGGTCACACACTAATGCAGAAAAACAATGGCATGGCATTCAGAAACTCAAGTTCTAAACCTTGCTCAGGAACGAATTAGCCTTATGCTCTCAGGTAAAATTCAAAACTACCCAAGCCTCAGTTTTCTTACCTACAAAAGGAGGGAGGTCAAACTACATGACCTCTACAGCTGCTAGTGCCAGCTGTATAGCAGGGAAAAGAAAATGCTTTTCAGCACCTGGAACACGTGATAGTCCACAAAATGTGAGTCCTAGGGATGATTCCAAACAGGGTAATACAGAAACACCCCTGAACAATGTAGAAGTATATTAATACCACGAAGTTTACAACAGCTCTGATAAATAAAGGCAATACCTGGGAATTAAATGTTTATTGAAATCACATTTGTTCACTATTCATGCTTCCATAATGTATAAGCTCAAGAAGTACCCTGGATGAACTCCCAGCAGTCCTCCTGCCTCAGCCTCCTGAGTGCTGGGATTTCAGGCGTGCACTACCCTGCAACAGAGATTCTTGGTACTGTGTGTTTCCACTCTTAGAGAGTACTTGGCTGCTCTAGATGTAAGAGGTCATTTCTCCTGTTGCACTGTGAAACTCCTTGCCACTTCTCATTTCTTTTCACAGTCCGAACCTAAATTCTGATCTATGCCTGTGTCTGCTTCTCTGGAGACTTTCCTGGCCGAACAGAATTTTCTGGGTATCGATTCCTGCAGTAGATTCCTGTCAACAACCACTGAAGGCTTTGCCGACAAGGACTCTGCAAGCCCCTTTATTCAGATACTGACCCTTGCCTGGAGTCTCCCATTTTGGCTGGAAAATCTGAACAGCTCCTTCTCCAGCACCTTCTCACACAACATTCACTCACTTACATATTGTCATCAAAATGTTACTCCTGTCTTCACAGCCTTTGAATCAGAACCATTACCTCAGTTCACGTCATTGCTCTGTCTCATCTGGGCTATGGGAAAAGCCTCTTCACTGATCTCTCTGCCTGTGATCTTACCACCTCTCAACTACCTTTCACAGTCACTATTAGAGTGATACTCCTAAAATGTAAGTATGAGCATGTCATTCTCACATTCAAAACTCCTTTGTGATTCTTCACTAATCGCAGACCCGAATCCAAGCTCCTGAAAATGACTTACACGATTCTTCTCAATGAACCTGATTTCTGTATCTGCCTGCAGCCTCCTAGCCTGCCATTCGCTCTCCCCCTTTCATGGGCCACTCTTGCCAAATCACTTGGGCTTCTCTGCATTCATCACACTGTTTCTCTCCAAGCCACTCCTAAAACTTTTCCCGTCCATCCTGCTCTTGCCCCTTTACCTGGCTAGCTTCGGCTTTCACCCGAGGCATCAGGCTTCATGGTAGCTTCTGCATACTCCTATCACAGCTGTTACACCTACTGAAATACTGAAATGATGTGTATGTGTGTATGTACTTTCTGAAGAAAGCGGTTTCTCAAGAAGCAGGGTCATGTCGCATTCATTTTTATGGCTACAGTATATGACATAGCATCCAGGACATGCGAGGGACTCAGGAAATTCTACGAAGCTAAATAAGTTTGTCACCACAAGCCTTGCTAGAAGTTATGACAGAAACACCACTCGCCTATGGGAATGCCTTTCTTGGCATTGCTTGACAACCATCTCAACCTTCTTCTTCACTCTAGAGTCTCATCCCAATTTTTCACATTTTATCTGGGAATCTGTTCCCACTCGCAGTTGGACTTCATGTTTTGTTAGGCCGCCGCTGTCGAGAGCTACAGTGATAAAATCCCCACCCAGTCCTCTGGTTCTGCTAGAATTAAAATTAACAGAAGAAATTCATTTAGTGGATTTATGAAAACAATTACCAAATGCCCTCAGAGATCCTTCCAATTCTGCAAGAAGTCAGCATGGGCTAGCTGAATAGCAATTCTACTTTCCATACAGTATTTGTCCTCTGATTTCAGATCTTATCTTCAGTACTTATGGAGCTGTCCAGTCACAGTTCATGGGATTACAGTACTGCAAGCCATCAACAACCTAAGCCATCTTTCTAGTAAGCAGATTCGATTCCTCCCCAGGCGGTTGGTCAGCACAGGACTTTCATCACTACCTTTCACACTATAAAAGGCACAGTTGTCTCACGCGGCATTAAAACTGCTCTGATCAGAAGTTCAATCCCATTAAATGATAAGGAAAACTGCTCACTGGCTCCCAAATTAAAGAGCTATGATTAAGAGTCATCTCCAGCTCTCATAATTTAACTGAACCACAGCAGTGGAAGCTCTCTGTTCGGAAATGATAAAGAATTCAACTTGAAAGAAAATTCCAAGTACATTGCTCTTGTTGTCAGAATTGTGGTGTTGAGAAAAAGAAAAAAGCTGTATTAACGCACAACAGAGTATCTGGCCAAAAAATTTCTAAGACAGCAAAGAATGTACATTCTAAATTTCTTATGCAGCTGGCTAAAACATAAATTTGCATTTATTTCTATCAAATGATTAGGAATATGCAGGATCACTGTTTTCAAAGGCGAAGAGGAAAATTTCCAGGTAAGTTAAATTCAAGTGCTCAATCACAATCATTTTATTTTCCTCTTAAGAAAGCTTCTCCTCCTCTTTAAAGAAGGCTTGTCTAAGGCACAGCCGGCCTTCAGGGGTGACCCTCATCTTTGCACACCTCTCCCTTGCCTTCTTCTATGATCCTGGTGCCTTACCTGTGCCTCCTCGGATAATCTCACCTTCTAGCCACTGTCCTACCCATAATCAGCCAACTGGAGAACTTCTACCTGTTTTTTTGCTTTGTTTTGCTTTTTGCTTTTTACCAGTAGCAAAGTTTTATTAAAGGCAGGAAAAGAACAGGCTCTGCAGAGCTAGTTTGGCCTAAGAAAAAGTAGGGGAAGTGCACCCTACAACTTGAGGGTGGGCCACCATGCAAGAGAGAGCACAGTGGCCTTCTATGTATTTTTTGTAAGACCAAATTTGAATATTGCTTTTGTTCCACAGCACCTAGCTTTCCACAACACGCCTGCAGCATTACCTCCTGCCATTGTCCTAGCACAAATATCAGAGTTAGTTCTTCCTTCTTCTACGTCCTCTGTCAATGTCTACATGTATCTATAATGTAACATGCTTCAAAGATGGGGGGCGTGCAGCGCTGGAGATTGAACTCAGGGCCTTGCACTTGCTAAGCAAGTGCTCTACCACTGAGCTAAATCCCCAACCAACAAAGATTTTTTTTTTTTTCAGAACTTATTTAAATCTTGGTTTTTTCTATTAGGCTTTAGACTGCATGAGAGCAAAATTCATGGCCTGCAAACCCTCATATCCACAGAGCAAGACACAAAGTAGAACACAATCAACAAATCTTGGCTTAATAAACAAAGAAAATACGTACAGTGACAAGACATTAAGTGTGAGTAAGGCATGGCATGGAATCTGATTGTCCATTCTTTAGTTGGCACTAGACAAGTTATTTTCATTCTCTGAGATCTGCCTTTTCTTATTTTTTAAATATGGATAATTGACAAAACAAAAAAATACGTTTTATCATAAGCTGGTTGGGTTTATACTGCAGATGGTTTCCTATAGAATTTAAGTGAGATAAAAGGTTCTTTATTAGCACCTTAAACTGAAGAAGAATAGTCTAAAAAGGAATGAAGGACATAGGACTTAGTACTTAAATAAATACCTACAACTAAATTGATCATAATATTCCATACATTATGAATCACCCAAGTTGATCTGAAATATTAAATTAGTTTATGATTAGTCTACAATAGCATCTTTTTAATAAAATTAGAAAATGATTCAATTTTATTTTTTTGCTTACTTTCTATTGAATTTAAAGTACAATACTAAAGAACTACAAAGCAAGGAAGGCAGTTATCTTCAAAATATAAATTTTACCCATCTCATTTTGTTAATGACATCGAGAGCTAAAAATATGTGCTGTCCACTTAAACTACTGACATGGAGCTGGCATAGACGGCTCCACTTAAGCCATGTGGAGCTGCCAGGTTTGTCTCCTCTTACCCAGAAGAACCACAATATATTAAGTATATATGTGTAAAATGAAACTCAGCCCCCACTTCCTTGACCTATATATACTTGCAGAGAAATTTCCAAACCAAGAAGAAAGTAGAAGAATGTTTCTGTAACCATCTGATCTTTAATATTTCAATAGTTTAATCTTCTTTTATTCTCTTATTCGAGACCTATATATTTAAGCTAATTTCTAAATGTTAGATTAAGAAGCATGGAAGTTTTTTTAAATATGCCGTACTGATATTTTCCCCTACAATGAAGTATTACAGCTTCATATGTTTGGTAATATGGCAAAACATATTAATAAACCAATAGGATAACTTAAGAGATCATAAATATTATGGTAACTTTAGGATTAGCAAGTATATTTACCTTACTTTCTGCTAACCAGCGATGTGGGTCATAATGTATATCAGGACCAGAGGATAAAACCTATTAAAAAGAAAAAGAGGAAATATTGTTAGAAACGGATTTTTCTGTGATGTGAACTTACATAAATAGAAAATTTTCACCAGGGAATCCAAAAATTTAAGTCCCTGAATCTGAGGATTTAAAAATATAGTTTGTACCAAGTATTAAACCAATTCCAAACCATTTGTTAAGTGCCTATTTATGTGCTTATTTATCTACTTTTTGTTGGCAGTAAAAAGCAACTATCAAGTACTGTCACCATGTGAATCTCTAGAGGCTGACTCCACAGAGATTCACACATGGCAAACAGCCTAGATTAAAGCCAATTTACTTCATTTTTCTTTGTTTCTTTTCCTCAGTCTTGTTCTACATAATGCATTTCATAGAGGTTTAAATGTGATCACATGGAAACAATTTTTTTCTCATTTATCCTTCTTTGATTTAGTACTATGAGGGTTACTTCGTTTTATCAATGACTGTGAAGAACAGATAAAAATTCATCAGTAAGATTTCACACAAATATTACTTTGTATTTCAAGATAGTAACAAAATACTACAATAAATTAGTGTCTGTATTTATTGTCTTTACATCAATTCCTTGCCATTTAGTTTTCCCTTTTATTGAAGTAAACTTATACTCAAAGGTTGGCAATGACTTTATAATTGTAAACAAAGTTTTTATCTCTGTCCTGCTTTCTTTCAATCCTGTATTACACATACTATCATCTTTCTAGATGATTTCTGTTTAAAAATATCCAATTTATCTGCAAAGAGATGTCTATTCTGATTTTCAACTCCATATTTCCTTATATATGTACATATTAGAACCCAGTCAGGACTATCCTTAGATAATTAACTCAGATATATCATAAATGTATATTTAGCATCTACCACATGCCATATACGACAGTGTTGTATTCTGACATCCATTTTTTCTTTCATCCAATTTGCTATCTAAATCTCATACTACTTTCTTCTTTTCCAGTGAAATTCTTCCTAGTCACCCTAGTATTCAGTGTTTTCTTCCTCTCCCAACTCTACTGTGTTGTTGAATGTGTTAACATCCATTTACTACTCATTAAATATACTTTTATTTTGATTTTCATCCACTTATGTCATATAGCTCAACAAAATATTTCTTGACCTCAGATAAAATGCTGATTGAAATAAAAAAAAATTTGATGTAAAGAATACAATAGTCTTATTTTATGATTTGCTTCATAGACTCATATATGAGTTCATATTTAAGGAAATAGCCCTGACCATTTCCAGTGGCAAGGCTTAATTTCTCTACACTGCAGGCTATTACCTACAGAGTAGACAATCAACCTCATAAGGCCAAGTACAGATCAAAAAAAGTAAGCATTAGCACAGTACCTGGCACACAAAGCACGTATCACTGCATATCAAGATATCATCATCAATAAACAAATTTCAGGGTCTATTATGATAAAAGAACTACAGCAAGTATTTGTCGTTAGAAAAAGATAAAGAAGAGCCAAATCTATATGTGAACACATTACCAAAAAAACACCACACAATAATGACAGCTAACATTAGTTCACTATCTACCAAGAACAAGATATTTCCTATTATAATGTACCACTTCTACACGTCATTTTACTTTATCTTCATAATGAGCCAACTTGTAATTGAAGACATGGGTCCTGTGAGAGGATAGATTGCACAACTTGCCCAAGGTCAAACATCAGAAACTTGGAGAGAGAAAATTTAAACCTACATATCTCTTGATCCAAAACCCATCCTCTTTATAATCTATGACAAAATAAATATTGACTTCAGGAATTACAAGAAGAGACAGGCTCAAAGATATACTGTAGAGCTAATCCATTTAGTTTGTTGTATTATCTAAGACTGTTCTATAAGAATGAAGTATCTTTAATTCAGACAGTTTTCTAAAGGTTTTATAAATGGCAGTGATTTAATTGTATGTCTGTCTTTAAATTTTCTTAACTAAAGTTAAGGAGTAGCATATATGTTGGCTAGTAAAACAAAACTTTGACCAGAGATAATATCGATATTTTGCAGAATGTTTCTCAACCTGTTACTGAATCCGTTCCATAGCATAGTCAATCCCTATATAAAGTGGATGAAAATTTTATGAGCAATATTTCAAAGCTCAAGAGATGGCAAAATATAAATGGAATTACTCCTTTTTTGAAGATATTTTACATGATTCTCCTGCTACTCTCCCACAGAACTATGAACTATAATGCAAAGAGTTTTTAACAAATCCATTTGTGCTTTTCTTGTGGTAACAGCAAATGCAAATGTCCTGGGTATTCAATTTTTTTCAAGTGTGTAAGAACAAAACAGAACTAGTGGGAACAGACCCATAATGAAAATATGCACTCTTCTATATTTACCTTCCACCCACGACTTGAATTGAGTTAGTCTTTCTCTAAGTGAAAAGGTATAAAATAGACTAATTACCACCATTATTCCATGCCTGAAAACTTATTAATGAATAGGATGACTTTGAATTATGTTGAGAGGACAATTTGTACCTTATAAAGAAATACTTATAAGGGGATATTTATAAACAATATCCCCTGTCTATGCACCATGTTTTTGCTTATAATCGTCTACAGCAAAGTTCAAATATAACGTGATTCAAATATTTCTATTTATATATTCCTACATGATTAAAAACTATCTGGACATAAATATTTAAACATAGGATAAATATTGCATTAATATGTCCTTCTTTTAGTTGAAATTAAGATTTCTAAGACCACACATACTTTAAATATATGGAAATAAGACAAGTTTTAAATGTAAAAAGCAGCATTAGACAGGGAAAAAAAACAATAAGCCAACATTCTAAGTGGCCCAATATTAGCCCCAAGAGTCAGTTTTCCTCCTAAAAACAATTACTATTCATATGACATTCATAGAAATGATATCTGAACAGTTTTTTAAAAGACAGTATAGAGAAATACAAATTATAAAAATTATATCAACTCTACCCAATTCCACCAAGTGAAATATTTCTATTAAAGGTGAAGTCTAAGAAACCTTTGACTGCATGAGTAGAATTATAGTTTCATTTTCTTTTAAATACCACTTATAAGAGAAAAGGGAAGATATGGGGAAGAAAGGCAAAAAGAACAGGGGAACCAAGAAAGGAAGATTATTCTAGAGGAGGACAAAGGAATGAATAATTTCAACTAAAAGAAGCACATATTAACAGAAACAGGTTGAGGATTTAGCTCAAGTGATAGAGCACTTGCCTAGCAAGTGCGAGGCTCTAAATTCGATCCCCAGCACCAAAAAAACAAAAAGAAACACCTGAAAAGCAAAAGGCACCTAATTTTAGTACCACAATTTAAGTGCTGTCACATCATACCATGAAGTAAACTCAGAGGTAAAGGCTGCCGAATCCTAATGCATTATGGGCACCAAATCAAAGCAATGCTGTCTGCGTACAGCACAGCAGCACCAGCACCTGTAACTGATAGTGCTGCTAACCTTCAAGGAATTCAAAACATCCATGATCACTGCTGCTATTATTTATCTTTTCACTATGACAATAAATTGAGCAACAATATTCCATTTTAAATGCAGAAGTATATTAAATATAATTTGTTTAAATAGGGAAGACAGACAGTATAGCAGCTATTTGGCTAGTTTCCAGAGTTACACTCTCAAATTTCAAGTCCTGGTTTAGCATTTAACCAAATGTATGGCCAGGGCAAGGTACTAACCTCTTCAGGTCTCATTTTCTCTCCCCTAAAGGGTATTTAATTAAGTAACTCAGGAATACAGTAGTTTTAGGAGTAAGGGAGATGCTGTATACATCATACTTACCAGTGAACTCATAATACAAACTCAATAGATGGTAGCAAGTTATATATTGACAACAATAAAAACAGCACATAACAATGAAAAGTCCAAATCCAAGGCCTCTCAGCTCCAAGGATATTAGTCAGAACTCCTACCTCTCTGTACCACAGATATAGTGCCTCGTTCTTTAAAAAATAAAAAAAAATTCTATTTCACAATGCTTTCAGAATCAAATTATGACTATAAAATCATATACTACAATTCCATTGTATAATTATATGTTAGGAAACTAACTGAAAATGTAAGGCACAATGAGAACTCATAATTACTTTCAATTTCTCTATTGAGTCCCTGGAGAAAGTTTTACAAGCTGCATCAATTTCCTTTCCTATCACTCCAAGAATGGATTCTTGTTCAGTCTCCAGACAAAGGAGTTGATCCTTAAGCTGCAATCTGGCCTCTTCCATTCTCCTGAAGTGCTCTTCTTCATTGCTTATATGTTTTTCCTGAGGCATTGATAAGAAAAAAACAAACGTTAATTACTAACTGGAACCAAGAAATACATATAACATCTATTGAAAACAAAGAATTACATTAGAAAACAGATCTGACTTTGGCAGATCTAAAATAAAACATTCTACTTATTTTTTAACTGAGGTAAAGTTACAAAGTTGAGAAACAGCCATTTGGAAGCAGGCGAGCAGATACTTAATAAACAATATTATGGTAATTATCCTCCTAATTACCAAATTCTTTCAGTAAAGTCCAAAAGAATCACTTTACCATTTTAATAACATATTGCCACTAAGAGATCAAAAACTAAAAACTAATGCCACAAAGTGACTTTGAGATGGCCCCAGACATTAGTAAAATCAAGAAAATGTAAGATGCCAAGTATGATGCTGCTGGGTTCATCATCTGAAAAAAAAAAAAAAAAAAAAAAAAATGTGGCGCCACCTTTAGTTCATAAAGAGTCAAAAAACTTAACTTTTCAAATGTAGCCATACTATATAGATGCTTTTGAGATACAAAAATCTGATGAAAGGTGGAGGTATAATCCAAGAAAGCAAATACATTTATTGAAAAGAGTTTTTTAATGAGTTTTCTAAGAGATTACAAAGACATGGGGGCCTATTCTAGACAAAACAATTCCCAGTCACTATGATTATACAATTTCATTATAAATTGACCATTCTTAATTTGAAACAACAAAATTTAAAATACCCCCAAATCCAAAGCTTTTCGAATAACAGTATCATACTAAAACAGTTTCCAATTTTGTAGCATTTTGGATTTCTGATTAGCGATTTCTCAACTGGTAGAGTCCATGAAAATATTCCAAAATCCAAAAACTTCAGAATCTGAAATACTTCTGGTCCCAAACATTTCAGATAAGGGATAGTTAATCAGTTCTAGAGAAATTCAAAACAGTACTACACAGGGTTTGTGATAAAATACCAGAATCACTACAATTGTATACATAAACAGTAAACCAAAATCATGATTGCTGGCTGTTAATGTCTTCAATCATTGCAGAGTATCCTCATCACCTTTAACTGTTCTATTACATGCAACAAAACCAGGAAAATTATGTGGGCAACAAATCCGGACTGAATGTAAAAGATTCATTCATTGAAAACTAATCATGAAAGGCAGAATGTTTACCAAATACAACACAAATGATACTTCTCAATTGAACTCATATTAAAAAATGAATAAAATGTCCTCTTCCCAAAAACACTTTCACGATCCATTTTTTGCACTTATCTCTAGCCTCATCTTCCCTCTTCCTCAAATATGACTACATACGTCTCCCCTGACCACAGCTGACTTAGACAATACTTGAAGGTGTATTACTTCACACGATACTAGTTGCCAAAAGGCAGCATTTGTCTTGATGAGTCCATCTCATTCCATCATCCAGGCCTAGATCTCAGTTTTGCAACCTTAGGAAGTGGAATTTCTTTTCTTTTCAATACTGTGAGTGGAGTCATCTTGCAATAATGGAATAACACTAAGCTCACAAGAGACTAATGTACAAACCAGAATGCCATTCAATTAACAACGTAAGTTCACAACAAGAACCCTAACTGCCGTATGGATCAGAACCCGAGGGTCAGCGTGACTGGTACGCTGTCTCCCTGTGGACTAACCTGGATGGGAAGGCAAATTATCATCAGAACGTTGCTTAACGAACAGGAAATCAGAGCAAAAAGATTTCATTTTTTAAAATAATGTTTAAGTGGCATCAGACTAATGGCAGCCCAATAGGTCGGTCTACCCGTCAGGGATTTTTTTAAACCACAACAGCAGGAGTGTTCTATTCTTCCAGACGGCGTTGGAATAGACAGTGCTGAGGAATAAATATCTGCCTCTCTCCTTTGTCTGTATTCGGTGTCTGTCCAAATTCTCCCTCCTGACTAATACTCCATTTCTTTAGATCTATCACTATTTGCACCAAGACTTACTCTCAGACAGCAGCCTTTCTAAAAAAGTAACATCTTGGCTCTGAACGACATTTGGTGATTTGATAGCTTATTTATTGGAAAGCAACCTTACTGCCAAGTCCCTACGTAAGGATATTTACCTTCCTACTAGTCCTCTGTACCTGTCATCTATACTTCTTACCCTTCAACGCTCATACTTCAAATCCTACTCTACTTCCTTTCCTGAACTCTCAAAATTGTTCCCAGGACATTATTTATATCACAGCATTAAAAAAAGTTACCAAGTTATAATATAATTATTTATTTATGTTCCTTTTTCATTCAATAAACTTTTAGCTTCAGAAGACCATGTGCACATTTATAATTACCTAATACTACTCCACTTTGCTGAATATATGCTTTAAACATTTGGGGGGGGGCACTGGGTATTGAACTCAGATCCTAGTGCTTGCAAGGCAAGTACGCTAACCAGGGAGCTAACTCCCAGGCACTTTAAACAATTTTTGAAAACTCAAATTCAACAGGTAAAGAAAATTTCATTAACTGTCCCACAGATCTCCATTCTCAGAGACTACTGAAGTGTACTAGAAAGTTTTCTAGCTTCATATGCTTAAGGCCCCCAGACGACTGTAGTGGTCTCACTAATGCGATGTTAATTTACGAAACGCTCTATCAGAGATTAGTGATGTATTAGAAGATAGTCTGAATTCCAAATCCAAGCAATTCACAATGATATTCTAGTGGACCTTTTTATTTTTGATTCCAGCACAGACCATCTCTTATCTACCACCACTTTTCTGTGATCTCCATTACTTGACTTTTTAAAAAAAAAATAAATTACTTCCATCTTTTAATATTCTTTTTTTTTTTTTTGTGGTGCCGGGGATCGAACTCAGGGCCTTGTGCTTGCAAGTCGAGCACTCTAATCACTGAGCTAAATCCCCAGCCCTATCTTTTAATATTCTTAAAAATTGTTGATATTACCACCTCCGTAAGTTTTATCTCTTTAGCAAAGGCAGAAAATGTGATTATCCACATCATCATCCACTACACCTAATATCCTCTGAGGTAAAACTACCGGAACCATCGGCTCAGGGGAACCTTAGAGACAGTATCTGTTCCTTTAGGCGACCCTCCTTTAACATTTCAAGTAAATGTTCATCCACCCTACATGAACATCTCGAGTTTCAAGGAACAGAGCACCTGACAAAGCCACAAAATGTACTCAGCAGAGTAAGTGCTATACTTTAAAGTACACAAATGAATCCTTCACTCCCATAAACCTCTAACCTTCCAGGAAAAAGTTCCTATTTTTTTCCCACTATTTTTTGTTTAATTTGACAAGGTTTCTGACATTACACCTTACTGCTTTCTATCCACTACTTGTGCTCCAAAACCTTCAATAAAGAGTTAAGGAAACTCGTGCATTCTATACTTAAGCATTAGGAGGGTTTGGATGTGGTATTCCCAACATGGGTTCATGGGTTGGAGGCTTGGTCTCCAGTGTGTAAGGAACTGATACCTTCCAGAGGCAGAACCTAGTTGGAGGTCATTGGGAGTGTTGTCCTCAGAAGTTAATTTTATTTTCTTGGAACTCTGGCTAGTTCTCACAAGAACACTTATGGAAGACAAAGCCTGGGCCCTTCCCAGTTTGTTCTTGGCTTCCTGCCTCACCATAAAATCTGTCCAGCTTGCACACACTCCTACAATGACACCATCCGCCATAAAGTAATGCTAGGGCCACTAACCAGAAGCCAAACAGCCTAATCTCAGACTTACAGCTTCCAAAACTGTGAGTTACATAAATATATTTTTTTATATATTATTCACCCTCAATTTATGTTACGGTAACTAAAAAGAAAAAAAAAACAAGAAAGAATACTGTAGGTTTGACCTTTTTCTGTGTACCAAAGAAAAAGTAAATGCTACAAGCCTGATTTTTTTCTTATTACACATTAGCCATGCATAATGATCACATTCATCACAGGGAATCTGTACCTATACGCAATACAAGTATGATCCCTGCATTCACACAGCCAACAAATCTACAACACTCTCCAAGAAATTTTATCGCTTTTGTTCTGCCCCAATCTAGTTTGGGAACATCTACAATGAACACTAGTTATAGTGCCCAGTGATTTAACTCTTTTTCCTAGTTTCACATTTCAAAAGGAGGGTGGGGGGGGCTTACTAAATGGGCAATCAGACCTAATTCTGGGGAATGAATATGGCAAGAATTTCCCTAAAGTGAATCAAATCATTCTAACCGATTTGGGGATGCTCAGATTCATGAGGGCATATGATAATAATTAGGCTTCATTAAGGGATTCCCTAGCTTTTTGAATTCAGAAAGGGTAATATCCAGTGACCCTACAATAATATCACCATATTTTTAGAAAGCCAGAGGTAAGACACAGTATTTTAGAGAATGTTTCAAAATATGGAAGAGACAGTCTACCCTCCATCGTTTAGGATGAACAGACACAGGTGCCTGGGGCTACAGAATATAGGGAGGCTTCGGGAGTGAGGTGAAGCTAAACATGGTAGTTGAGGGGATTCAAGAAGGTAGCACTTCTTGACAATGGTCAAGCTGGAGAAAGAACCTGAGAAAATAAATCCAATGCTTAATTTGACAAATTAAGAAACCAAGCCAATTGAGTAAGATGACTAAAGTCAAAGGGTCTACAATCCAGCATTTGACTACACTGACTCTTTTGACTACAGTTCTCTCTCTTAAAATGCTAAAAAGACTGAGTTCTTAAAACTGGCATTTAGAAAGACAATGTGAAACACTAAGAAGAGTCATCAACACACAGGATCTCGCGTAGTATTAAAGTAGAAAGAATAACTCAAAAAAAATTCCAAAAGAGATTATAAATGAAAATACATGACATTTGGTATATTCACAATAGATTACTAAAAAAGAACATCTAATCTGCACAATATCCCAAACTACTAAGGCCGTCTACCCACACTGGAGATGTAGCTGTACAGTCATCAAATTTACTGCTGGCCAATTTTAGTTAAAACAGATACTAATCACCCACTAAGCAAAGTCTACTGCCACGGTCAGGCTGGCACGGGTTTCCTGAAGCTTCCATTTTACGACAGGAAAGGCTTACGTTGTTAGCATTTATGCCTAAAACAAGTAAAGAAGTTCTTACATTCTCATCTCTCACACACACACACACACACACACACACTATTGACTGGCTTGGTCAATAAACGTATCATTGCAAGGTTAAGAAATACTGCTCTAATTACAGATTTATAACTCAAAACAGTCACTTTCCCAGAGGCTCTAAGATTATAGGGAGACATAATCTTAACGGAAATATTACAAATTCTATAAAACTAGAGCATATCCAAAATAGTATCTCCTTGGTAAAAGCTTATGAGTCTTTCAACATCTTGAGTTCCAGAAACGTCACTTTATTACCAAGAAATTTATTACTAAAAAGTTTTACCACACATCTTAACAGAAACACTGTTAAATAAAGCACACATATGTGACAAAATAAATCATTAATTGGCAAGTATATTGTTTTACTTTTACTGAGAACTTCAGCAAACAAGCATGACAATATTTCGGTCCCAAGACCACATTTAAGACATCGACAGGGGGAGGCCAGGCATGGTGGTGCACATCTGTAATCCCAGCACTCAGGAGGCTGAGCCAGGAGGATTGCCATGAGTTTGAGGCCAGCCTGGATACACAGTGAGTTCAAGGCCAACCTGAACCACCCAGCGAGACCTTGTCTCAAAAAACCAATAGAATAAAAAAAAGGAGTGGGAGAGAAATGAGGTAACATCAGAAAAGAAGAAATCAAATTATATTAAAGACTGAAATTGAAACTAAGGCAATTTAATTCAGTTATTAGAAGTTTGGCTTATTGAAAATATGGACCTATACACATCACCTAAAAAGTTTTGAAAAAAAAATATTTCCTTAATTTAGTGTAACTGCTCTAAGCTTTAAATCCAGGACACTAATATTACAAGGTAAATTATGAAACATTCCCGAACAAAAATTAGATCTGTCTGGAAGCCACCCAGCCGCATCGCTAACAAAAGGCTTACGTTACTTATGCTGACAGCTGATTCAGCGATAGGAAAGCTGAGGTGCAACATGAAATCCCAGCTGCAGCAGAAGCTACTGAACGAGAAGGGGTACGCCACGGGTGTTACGGGAACTCTGGAAAGAGTGTGGTCTGGAAAATTACTACAGGCCAGCTCTGACTGTCTTGCAAAATAGCCCAAAAATCAGTAATAATTTTTGAAATCTCATCTCGCATTGGTCATATCACAGCTACTTTTTTCAAAGTTATTTCCTAAAAACAGATTTTACATGACGGTGAATTTCTTAAACTCAAAGTATGGCTATGTTTTAAATGCTTAGACTGGTATAAAAGTAAGCGAACAAAGTGATAATAAATCTAAATCCAAGAATTCATGTGAGATTGAAAAATGTCCCCTTGGATTCAATCTGGGTATAGTCTTTGTCCTCTATGAGAGAGACAGTACTTAAAAATAAGGAGAACATAAAGAGGACATGAAAGTCATTAACTAAATGAGTTCGTAATTCATGATGAAAGCCCAATAGCATACACCTCTTCCTCACCCACGTGGATGCTCTTAGGAATACTAGGTGCCCCTTCTCTGTGCTTCCATGGCACCTTACAGGGATTTATATTATACCACGTACTACTTCATAGCCTTCTGTCTTCACAGCAGCTGGCTTCCTCTAAGGCAACAATCTCATTCTTCCTCATTTAGACACACAGTACGTAACACTGTGTTTCACACAGCATTCAATCAATAAACTTTCTGGAACATAAATATCCTTTACGTACTATTCATTTGCAAGCATCTCTTTAAATGCAGTCTGTTACATATCAAGGACAATAGGTCTTAAGCATACGACAATAAAAAAAAAATCAGAATATCTGAACTCAACTTCCAGTATTTCAGCAAGCTTGTTTTGGGGTTTTTTTTTTTGGGGGGGGGGTTGCCATAAATTCATTGCTAAATCCACTGAGGGCAGTCATCTTGTCAGTAGCAGGCTGTCACAATCATGAAGTCAAGATAAAGGCACAAAAGTGAGAGCCCTGGCAGTGGTCAGAAGTAATCAGAGGCAGAATCAATTTTAAGACACAGCCAATAAGATCTGTGAATGAATTAAGGGTGTATCAACATATAATAGAATGAACTAGTTGTTCTCAGGGATTTGACAAGCAAAAAAATATTCTAATTCCTACTAGAAGACTGGTGTTCTAAAGCAGAAATACCGCTATTTTGTGGGTTAGATACACCTGTTCTTTCTCCTCTATTAAGTAGATTCTTTACACTATTTCCTTCAAAGGACAAGAAGAAGTTATGGTTAATAGTGTTTTCTGAGTAAGAGCTGAGAAGCTTAGCAATACAGCAGAGCTAATAGGAAAAAGGAATGGCACATCAGAACACCGGCTGTATCATTTGATGAGTTTAAAATCTAGGTGTGAAGACTTCCTAATCCATAAACTAGTCTTCCACAGGCGCACCAAAGTTACCCATAAAACGTAAATATACTGGTCAACTTTCCCACCGCTGGGATGAAATATCTGAAACCTGCAACATCAAGGAAAAGGTTTAATCTGACTCACAGTTTCAGTCCACAGTTAATTAGCTCCGAGGCACAAACATCATTGCAAAAGGGCAAAGTGGAGAAGAACTGATCACCTCCTAGTATCCAGGAAGAGGAGAGGAGGAGAAAAGCCAGCAAAGAAGGAGCCTGCAACCAGATACTGTCGCCATAGTCACACCCCACCACCTACTTCTTCCATCTAGGCCCAACCTCCAATATCCCATTCAGCTATAAATTTATCAGTGGAGTAACACCTCGATGAAGTTAGTGTCCTCACAATCCAACGACAGTGTACTTCTCCAGGACCTTTTTAAAATCCAGTCAAGTTGACAGATGAACCAGGACAATAAACAACCAAAAAAAAAAAAAAAAGAGAGAGAAAAAGCAGAAATTCAAATTTAAACTTTTAAGGAATTGATTCTTCATCAGGATTTCTGGAATAGTACTGAGTAATACAAAGACGATTAGCAGTATAAGCAAAAAGTTCCAGCACATGTGTTGGATATATTCCTACAAATTAACATTTAAAGTTGAAAACAAAAAAAGACTTTCCAAGTGGTATTTTTGCATTCATTATTATAATTATTATGTATTACTCTTAAGTCAAATGCCTAGGCAAAAGTAATACTAGTTACTGAAAATCAGCTATTTTTGATTCATTTCTATTTCTGAACCAAAACATAGGCAAAGAAACAAACAAATAGGGTTTTAAATTGTGCACTTGGGAGGAGCACTACTTAATTTTGAAAAGAAAAAAAATTATTCATCTCAAGAGAAACGTTTACAAGCTTGCTGTGTCTTTAAAAAATTCATAATTTCTTCTTTTTTTCTCAAAGAATACTTAAGTATGCATTTATCCTTACAAAACAATACCAAAAAATTTTTAAATGAATTCCTGGATAATATAATTCATGTATACAATAAATGCCTCATAGATATTTTTCCTCAAATCTACAGTATGTTGCCTAATCAACATTAAATGATAAAACTGAGTCAACAAGCAATTGAAATGCCAATGAAAGAAAAACTTCATGAAAACAAACCTAGATGTTCATTTCATGTTCCATTTAGGTCCAACCAAAGCCAGTGAGGACTGGTTAACTTCAGCAAAGCAGTGAAACAAATATGATATAGAAATCTTCCTAAAGTCTATTTCCCATAGTTTTCCACACTTCAGCTCACCACGTATACCATTACTGAGCCTTGTACCTACACTATGGACATCATGCAGAACTGCAGGAGTAAATAATATCCAAACTGACAGCACCGGATCGTAATAGAAAGTAACCAACTTGCTTGTTTTCTTCTCCAGGCCCTTATAATTATCAACCACTTGGTGAGTTAAGGATTAAATGGCAGGCTTCTCAATCAAGCCCAAGTCAAGAGGCAGTAAGACCGGTAAACTTTGTACTCAGATCAACCGCTTTGTAAATGGTTGATACAGAAGTCACTGCCAATGGAATATAGTTTGAAAATGGATTCAACACATTTCGAATTCAGAAAGTAAAGAACAGATGAAGGTCTATATCCTTTATTTCTTGGCCTTCATGCTGGCACAGCTGCATGTATAAGTGCCCTGTCTGCATTCCTATTGTATAGCCACCTCATTTCTACATTGTAAAAGATTTTCGTAATATCAAACATACTGTGTCATATATGAGAAGCACTCTGTTGCTTCTGTCAATTACTTGGAAAAGCCAAGGACTTAAAAACTAAAAATGAATTAATTAAAAGCATTGTATAAATAACTATAAAATCTATTAATTTATATTTAATTAGGCCATTTTGTTATTTTTCATTAATTTAATAAAATAGGAATCTAACAAAAACTACTCATAACATACTTTTTATAACAAAAACTACTCATAACATACATAGAATAAGTAGTTTAAATTTGCTTTCAAAGGGAATCTTTCTGAGCTGCTAGTGGGAATGTAAATTGGTATAGCCATTAAGAAAACAGTAAAGGGGGCTGATGATTTAGCCCAAGTGGTAGTGCACTTGCCTAGCAAGCCCAAAGTCCTGAGTTCAATCCTCAGCAGCACCCCTCCAAGAAACAAAACAGTATGGAGGGTCTTACAAAAAAGAAAAAAAGTCAGAGTAGCTATCAGCATCAACATACAGCCTCTCTGGGACCTGGGACCCACACAAGAGTATGGAGATTCCTCAAAAAAAAAAAAATCTAAATTCCATTTCACTCTGCTAGTCCCCTTTTAAATATCTTCCCAAAAGAGTTAAAGGCATCATATTACAGTGGCACATGCCTACCCATGTTTATAGCAGCATAACTCATAATAGCTAAATCTTGGAAGTAGCTTATATATGCATTAACAGAGGAATGCATACAGAAAATGCAGCATTTATATAAAATAGAGTACTCCTCTGCCAAAAGAAGAAGGATAAACTCGAGTCATTTAAAGGGAAATGGATGCGCCTTGACAACATAATGTTAAGTGAAATAAATTAGAGATACAAGCTTACACATATCATGGTTTCTCTTCCATGAGAAACCGAAAATTCAAATAAAGAACAAAATAAAAGCATATTATAGGGAAAGGGGGGATAGATCTTTGTAAAAGGAAAAGGGACCAAGAGATGGAATAGGGGGCGGGGGTGGAGGAGAGTGCAAGAAGATGAAAACAGAATGAAGATGTGTTCTGTACATGTACCTATTCCTCACAAGGAATATAAACATAATGTACTCCAAACGTGTACCCATAAAAAAGGAAAAGTAAAAAAATAAGTAAAACTACCATATGATGAAAAATACATTTGCTTTCAAATGAGTATGTGGCAGCTACAGCTTTATTCTATTCACATAATTTAAGGTGCATAAAGTTGTAAAATGAAAACTACCAAAGAAAGAATACTCTCTGCCTAAAAATGGCCTAAAGAATAATTAACAAATAAATGTAGAAGTCAATACCTCAATTGCTTCTACTTTTTCTCCTTCTTCTAGAAAAAGTTGAAATCAGAGAATTCTACCACTTGTCATCAAACAGATTAGTCAAAAACTGTACAAATGTGACTTTGCAAGGTAGTGAATACTTTATAGAACAGACATCTGACAATCATATATACTGTCAGAAAGCAGCAATCCTAACCAGATGATCAAATTAGAATCAAAACATAATTTTTTTTGTAACTGACAGATAACAATATAGATTTTATTGTGTACATGATGCTTCTAATTACATATATGTTGTGGAATGATTAAGACCAGCTAATTAATAAATGCATTCCTTCACATGGTTATCATTTTTGCAGTGAAAGCACTTAATATCTGATCTCTTTACATTTCTAAAACACAAAATTTAAAAATTCTGATTCATTTTTTTCTCTCACTGATGTTTTTTGTGGAAAAGGCAAACTTTAATTATATTTTTCTAACAAAATTATTGGTGATTTCTATTCCAAAATCTATTAGGCAAAAATAAAAGTGTATATGGCAATTTGTGAACGTAACTCTAAATTTAGATTCAATGCTAGGGGCTTAATGAAAAGACAGAAAAGTGAATCATTTTGCTGAGACAACATAAAGGAGAAAAATACAAAGAATTAGTGCTCATATCCTGTTTCTACCATATTTCTAAGCAATTTGCAGCAAGACACTATATTTTCTCAAGCTCAGAGTCCACCACCTCAAAATGTGAGCATCATGCTTACACTTGCAAATGTGAATGTAATTACCATTTTTTAAAGATCCACATTTTATATAAAAAAATTCTTCCAGTGTTTTTATTCAATATAGCCATATGTTTAAAATATGTTATGTGGTTACACTTAACAAATGATGTACATAAAGCATTTCATGGTTAGAAATAAAAAAGCATCACCATGAACCCTGATCCATTCAACACTGAAGCTCCTGCTCAATGTTACAGTCTTAGATATCTCAGAATTGGTGTATTAAAGTACCTCCTACTTGTTTCATCAAAGTTATTTTCATCTTCTTAAGGAACTAATAACAGAATATAAGGTCCTCTAAAGACAACTAAATATAACTATGAAATAAGCAAGTATTAAGTTAGATAGGTGAACATCTCAGAAAACCTACGGAATCTATGCACTACCCAGAAATGGGTCCTACTGATTCTGACACAACAGAAAGAATAGGATCCACAACCCTGAGTTCTAGTTCCATCCCACCAAAGGACAGCTGTAGTTCTTGAGCAAGTCAATTAACTCTTTGGGCCAGAACCTCATCTATAAAATATTTGGAGTTGATGTTTAAGGTTCTTTTATGCTTTACAATTACACCAATGCCAAATGGCTTGGGCAATGTCATCTTTGCTTCAATACTCCAGTGCTACCTTGTAAACTCTGAAACAGTGCTCGGTAAACAGAAGGTAGCACAGAGATTATTATGGGGAAGGAGAAACTGAGAAACCACTGAAGAATCTTTCAACACCGTTGAGGCCAATACATCCACATAACGGCATCTTCTGTAATGCAGAAATATCCATGTAGAGATGTGATTATGGGTGGAGTAAAGCAAAAACACATAGTGGGGTGGCAGGCACCTGTGGTTTCTTCCATGTCTGCGGACCTGCTATCAAGAAGCATACTCTCATCATTCTGACAGAATATACAAGGATAATATATCCTTGATATCTGTAATTTCTCATTTTATTGTATGGTTAAAATGAATATAATCAGTACAATTACTGTCTGATATTGGAAAACAAATACTGTTTGTGGAGGACTTAAGAAAATAGCCTCAGAATATTTATATCATTAATTCTAGCATTTTTCTCATTTCTTATAAATACACCAACACAAAATACTCTATGTATTATTTGTTAATACTGTCATATTTATAAAACTTAATGGGGATTAGGCTCAAGTGGTAGAGCACTTACCTATCAAGTACAAGGCCTTGCATTCAATCCCTAGCACCCCCACACACACCAAGGAAGTCTTCTTAAAGCATGAGCTATTTCTAAAATATTATGCAAGCTGGGCATGATGGCATATCCCTGCAAGGCCAGCACTGGGGAGACTGAGGCAAGAGGATCGCATGAGTTTGAGCCCAGCCTGGGCTACATCATGAATTCGAGGCCAGCCTGGACTACACAGCAAGACTCTTGTCTCAAAAAACAAAATGAAATAAAATAAAATATTATGCAAACATTCAAAATTAAAATCAATCTTTTAATATGTTTACTACAAAATCACTGTACTTGAAACTTCTACAAAGATAACCAATACCATTAATAAACCCCTACATGTTTGAATATAATTTTTTTTAAAAAACTGGATCAGGTAAAGATTTGTATAGATTAAACATTTACTACATACACACTAATGCTTACTTGTTGAGCAAAAACTGATTTATTCGTCCACTAACTCTTGTTGATTCACATATTCAGTGAAACCAATAAAGGCATGATTCGGATAGAATAAACATTATTATGAAAGTCTAGGTAAATTCCAAGAGAATCAAAAGATTAGTATCTGTAGAATCCTTCTGAAACAGAAGAAGGAATAAAATATTTTCCTCTAAAATTTAAGCAAAAAGGATAATAAATTCTAATGTTGTCACAGGAGAAAATTCCTTCTGTAACATTATAAGAGAGATTTTTTTCCCCTGGTAATAAGATCATAATAGTCTTTAAAGCATATGTAAAAGTTCTGTAGGTGGCATTATACTTGTCTCTTTGTCTTGTAAAACTGAAATATTTGAGAAGCAAAATACTACATCCCACCAATGAATAAAGGAGGAAAATATAGAAAATTAGTTTTTCCACAAATATATACTAAGAGCAATCTTCCACCACTGATTAATGCTACCACTAGTGCTAATGCTTTAGACAAATTTCAATGCAGCTTTAACTTTTCTTAGTTTTAATAACAACATGGAAAGAAACACAGACTAAAACAGAGCACATAAACTAATAGCAAGACTTTTAGAAAATTACATGTACCATTGGCCTCAGTAGCATCACATATTTTATGTTGAAGATGGACAAGGAAGACTATTACTTTGTTAAGCAAACAATAAAGGCTTCCCTCTTCAGTATAGCAGAGCCACATTTTAGGTCCCCTTCAATCTATAAAGCTGCATTAATTAAGTTTATTAAGTTGCTTAAATTGTAATCTGAAAGTTAATAATGACTAGGTTTTCTTTCATTGAAAATACCTTTTTGAGTTCGATCCCCGGCACCACAAAAAAAAAAAAAAAAAAGAAAATACCTTTTTATTTTTTCTTTTACTTAGTCTGGCCCAGCCGCGTGTGCGTGTGCGTGTGCGTGTGCGTGTGTACACACATACCACTTTCTCCTGACCTTCAAGATAGAAAAATGACCAAGATGTGATTCCTCTCTGTAAACAATAAGCATAACTACAAAACTGCCCAACTGTTTGGCTTAGTTACATTTACGCTTTTGATATCATTACTGATGAAACTGCCAGTTCTTTCACATGGGTGTTTCCTTTGTGAACCATCTGTCTCAAAGAATTCAACATATTCTAGCTCTAAACTTTTAAAGCAAAATTCTGAGGCTTTTTCACTAGATGACCATATGACATTATTATTAACAATTCATTAAGTACAGCAAAGGCAATCTGTCAATATTTGATGACTGGTTGATTGCTTGCCTGAACCATTTATCAGTGTATCTTTATAAACATAATCCTAGTATAAAATAATAGTAATTACCATTAACTGACATATTAGATACCAAATAGTGTACCTAGCATTTCATATATATATATTCTCAAATTTAATCCTACAACAAAAGTTTTATTAAAATATTTTAAAGACGATAAAACTGAGGCTCGAGTTTTAGATAACATAACTAAAGCCATAGAGCAAAGGATTCAAAATTGACACTTGCCTATAAAATACTGATGGTATACTATCTCTAAAAGAGAAAGGCTCTATCTGTAGATGGCACAACCCAATAAAAGTTTGATTCATAACTTTCCATACTAAGGAATATGTCAATGCAGTTAAGTCAACCAAAATTACATAACAATCACGTATACCAAAAGTAAATATTAGAGAAAAAATAAACTGTATAATTGGCTCTCCATATCCATGGGCTTCAAATCTGCTAATTCAACCAAAAGCAGATTAAAAATAACAAAAAAAAAAAAGGCAACAACACTGAACCACTTTATCTTTACTGAACATACACAGACTATCTTTGTCATTATTCCCTAAATACGTGATACTATATAATTACTAATACAGCATTCACATTATGTTAGGTAATATAAGTAATGTAGAAATGACAAAGTATATATGAGGATGTGTATAGATTATATGCAAATAATACGTTACTTCTTAAAAGGGACTTCATGTGTACACAGGTCTTGAAGGTTATATACTGTCTTGAAGTAGAGAGATCATCTTCTCTCTGCATTCACGTACACCAGTGGTGGTCAACCTATAGCATGCGTGCCACGCCCAGCTGTTTGTCATCACTGAAAGCTCTAAAAGGTTCATCATCACTGGCATGCACCATCAGAACTTAAATACGGGTTGAACACTGCTAATCCGAAAATCCAAAATCCAAAATGCTATGAAATTCCAAAAACTTTTAGCACCGATACGGTGACAAAATTGAAAAGTTCTAAATCTGACCTCAGGTAACAGTTTTGATCAAAATATAGGCATACTAAAAATACTGTATAAAATTACCTCTGGGCTATGTGTAGAAGGCATATATAAAACATGAATGAATTCTGTGTTTAGACTCAGGTCTCACTGCCAAAATATTTCATTATGCATATGCAAATATTCCAAAATTTGAAAAACTCCAATATCTTAAACATTTCGGGTTTCAAGCATTCTGAAAAGCAATACTCAACCATTTTTAACTGACTGAAAGGATCACTTGCATGCCTGGCTTTTATCTACGCTCTATTCTCGGAATCCAGCACTATGTCAACCAGGTAAGAGATGCTCAAGACACAGAAGTGAAATAAAATCATTAACTCTTCAAACCCTTTGCTAAGGTGAACGTTCCATTTTTAGGAATGTGTGATACTGTGTATATCTGGAACATCACAAATAGGATCAGCAAAGAAACGTTTATTTTTAAGTAGAGCAAGGTAAATACCAGATTTTCAATAAATCAAATTCCTCAACACCATCTCTTAAATGCAGATAAGGAAATGCAAAACATTTTAACACAATTTCTAACTAATATTTTAATTAGAGAAAAGTAAGAAAATTTAGCATCATTTCCACAGCAACTACATCCTGGCAACAGATACGTTAAATTTGTACAAACACTAGATACGATTAAAACAAAGAATAATATAAGAACTAAATTACAGCTGTCGTCAAGACTGTAGGCTGAAATTTAGCATGTTAAACATATTTAATCATAAATTCCAAACTACCTTATTTCCTTGGTTTAACAATTACTGGAGAGTTAATACGTACTTATGAATACAAAGACACAGACACGAAACTAAAAACAATGCAAAGAGGAAAGGTGAAAAAGGCTTTAACTAAAAGCGTTTCTTTTTAAAAGTTTAGGAATATGCTTACAACAGCCCACCCAGTTCCTTCCTTGTGGGTTTAAGTAACCCTCAACAAGTTCAACTTTCACTTAACCTAGATCTCCATTACCTTTCCCCATTATCTTTATTCTCATGACCTTTTATACACTAGAACTCTGTAACATTCCATTGCAAATTCCTTTCAGAAGTCGGTGGAAGCAAATTTATATATTGTCTTCTATTATTAGTTGACTTTTTGTCACAAGAGAAGCCCAAAAGTAGTGGCTTCTACAAACTCTTGACACTCTACCTAAAATGTGATAAGCGGTATCAATCAAAATAAATTTAGATATCTACTGAAAGGAAAGCAATGAGTAAGGGCAGACATACAAAAGTTACGACCTTCTTCACCTTCACTGTCCAAAATTATAAAAGTAATAATAGTATCAATTTCAAAAATTACCATAAGGATTAGCACATAGTGCACACATAACCAATTAATACTTTAGTTTGAACCTTATTTTCTTCATGGAGCAATGAAACCTAAAAGCTATAGATGAAGTATTTGTGACTTCTCAAAATTTGTATAATGAAACCTAATCTCCAATATGATGCTGTTTGGAGGTGGAGTTCCTGGGAGGTGATTAGGTCATAAGGGAAGCCTTCATGGGGATTAGTGCCCCAATAAAGGAGAATGCAGAGAACCCCCTCAGCCCCCCTGCAATGTGAAGACACAGTGGGAGGCCTGGTCTATGAACAAGAAAGACACAGTGGGAGGCCTGCTCTCACCCCAACCCAAATCTGCCAGTGCTTAGATCTGGACTTCCCAGCCCTTGAAACACAAGAAACAAATTTCTTTTTTTTCCTAGCCATCCAGTGGATAGTATTTTGTTACAGCAGCTCAAACAGACTAACATACTAACCCAAAGAGTTGTGAGAATTAAATGAGTAAAAATACATAAATCATTTGGCATTAATATCTGACACATAGAAAGTCCTCAATAAACCATCAGTCCTTTCTTTTTCACTTTGCTTCTAAATTCTAATTTTAAGACATAGGAAAAAATTAAAAATCAAACCCACTAGAAAGTGACTGGCTGGTTGAAAGAATAAAAATCATAGCACTGTAAATAAACTATATTTTCTGACAACAATATTACAACAAATACTACATATTAATACAGAATATATAAAACATGTTCTAGGAGAAATTAAAATACTTATTTTTTACCAGTACTGGGACTGACACTCATGTCTCACGCATGTTAGCCAAGTGCTCTACCACTGAGCTATATCCCCAGCCTAAAACAAGTCTTTTAAATCAGCACTCATTCATACCTTTTCTTCTAGTTTGTCCTTCAAACACTGATATTTTAGCTTCAGTTTTTTGTTCTCATTTTCATTCTGGGTTAACTCCTCTGTCAGTCTCTCACACTGTGATTTCAACTTCTCCAGCTGACACCGATGGATTTTAGCTGTATTCTTATCTTCTAAGCTTTCTGCCTGAGATAAAGAAGAGAAAAGAGAAAGTCCACTGGCTACAGTCAAACTATACCAAGTTAATCACACTGTATTGGTGGGAAAATACTTCAAGATTATAGCTCAAAGCATTCATATGTAAAAATTTCAAAATGGGGGGTTTCTTTGTATTTATTCAATCACCCATCGGCATATATCTATCAAGCATTTACCAGGTGACAGGTATTATACTGGGGGCTGAAGATAACAAATATGAAGAGTAAAATAGAGTCAATGCTCAATTTGACAACAATAAGTGAGAAGAAGTACTTAATAAAAGTGGAGGCTGCATACATATTTGGGCAGTAAAAAGAAGAGAAACTAACTGCTGAAATGGAAGTAGGTGTTAGACAAGTGTCCCAAGAGGGAAATTCTATGAGATGATACTTCTAACTGATCAGTTTCCTCGTCTATAAGAAGCTTAACATTCCTGTTCTCCCTAACGCCTGGATTTCAAGAAAGAATCATGAGCTTTTGTACAATGTAATTATTGATACTGCTTTTATGAGACTAGAAAGATCACAAATTTTTAACAGCCAAGAAACTATAAATTGTGAAACAATTTATTTCAGCATCAATAGTATTTAATAAAGTACCTTTCTATTAATCTTTATTTAGATATAACTAAAATGAGGTCTAAAAAATAAGCATTAGGAATAATCTACTCTGTATATGAAATTCAATAAAGACATGCCAGGTACGTGAATATAACAACAATGTAAACAACACTGTGTGTCAGGTACTGCTCTCAAAGATATTTTGTACACTTTTTCATTTCATCTTCAAAATAACCTAATCAGGGAGGCTGTATTACTGTCTTTTTGCCTCCTTTTTGAAACTGAAGCACAGAAAAGCTAACAACTTGCCCAAGGGTACATAATGAGTAAATGCAGAGCTGGGATTTGAACTCATGAATTCTAATATCTACATGTTATTTCAACTACTCCACCACTCTGCCTCTCAAAGACACAACATCATGTTTTAAAAACAACACGGTTGAAATTTTCAGGGCTAAGTGGCCACACCTTCAATGCTAACAGTCTGTAACAAACTGCATATAATCTGTTTAAAATGTGCTTTCATGTCTAAAATGTATCCGGTTCTTTTCTTTTTGTAAGTTTATTATAAGTTTACTTAGGTATGTAAGAACACAATCATTGGGAACAATTCCTGAAAGGAAGAACTTTTGTAAGTTTTAGACAAAATCTATATTTTATTTACTCCACAAAATTTACCTACGACCTGATGCAACTTTGAATTAACAAAGAAATTGATTTTTTTTTTATGAGAAATCCTCTACTTACGGCTCAAAAATAAATTGACAAAATAAAGGCTCTCATCGGGAAAATTGCTCAATTACAAGTTTTAGTTTCAGTAGAATGCTTTCACTTTTCTTTACCTCCCACAAAAAGCACAGATAAGTGAGAGGCTTTGGCAGAAGGTCGGGAATATCCTGGAGCCAACCGATGAAGACAGCAGGAGCCACGTACTCATCTCTTCCCAACTTTGTCCCTGTCCAGTGCTGTCTTGTGTGAAATCAGCCAAGACAGCAAGGCGGGGTTTATTCCCTAGAGAGCCTGTTTTTAAATATTTATCAGCTTACCAAGTCCCAATTTAACTAAGAACTTATTCATTCTTGTGCTTTTTACTCCATTTGCATTTTGCTTTAGGGTTCACAAAGTGTTTGCGACAGCTCTGTGATATATCAAAACTTCACTATTTCTACTTTGTTGATTAGGCACGAAAAGATGAAGTGATTTGACCAAGAACATATGGCCAACGAGTGGCAAAACTACACAACTGCACCCTGCACTTTCAATAAAAGGCTTTACAAAATGATTTTGTTGAAATTACAATAAAGTGATAGCCCAACATTCTGCAAATATTAGTAAGAGCTACAGCATGTCAGTAAAATATTTTAAACTTAAATTTAAAAGTAGGTATGAGAAAGGTAATTCTTGATGAAGGGGAAAATGTAAATAATTTACACAGAAAACTATGGTTGGTATATCAGAGCTTACTAGAGTGAAAAAGCAGTAAATTTCATGAAGCTGAAAGACACAAAAATATAACACTTGTAGATCCACTTGCTTAAAACCCTATTGTACAGAATTAGGTATACTAAATCTACAAGAACCTCTGCTATCAACTCTTTTCACTTAATATAAATAAGTAAAAGTATAATAGAATTACATTATTAAAACAGCATGAGCTGACAATAGTTCCTTAAGGGTAATTTACTTGTTTAAAAAGGAAACTGCAGGGCTCTGACAGTCTGTGGTTCTCCTTCTAGCTTTGGTGGTGGTAGATACAGCAGTATCTGCATACACCAGCACAACACCGTGCCCCACCCAGTCTTTCAAATTGAAAAAATTAAAAAAAAAAAAACTTCAGGATTCAGAAGAGTCACAGAATACATGTAAATGATAAATTCTTAACATATACACACAAGAAATCTCTTAAAGTTTTTTTTTTGTCATACCAGTATAAATGAATTCAAAGCACTTCAAAGAAAACAAGGAAATCAATTTTTCCTGTTACACAAAGAAATTCAAACTAGACAGATCCCATAGCATATATCAGGACTAAATCCTCTGATTTCTAGCTTCTTAACATTTGAATCCAATATCTATTGAATGTCTTACTACATGTACAGAACATTTGAATCCAGTATCTATTGAATGTCTTACTACATGTACAGAACTCAATCCTAGACATCTATAAAGAATTCAAGAGTGGCTAAGACCTAATGACTAAAGACTAATAAACACCCAACAAACCAAAATACAGGACAACTAAATGTGCAGTGCTAAAAGAACCAAAAAAACCAGAGGAGGGGCTGAGGATTTAGCTCAACGGTTAGAGTGCTTGCCTTGCAAGCATAAGACCCCGAGTTCGATCCCCAGCCAAAAAAAAAAAAAAAAAAAAACCAAAAAACCACAGAGAAAACAGAGGATGAAGAGATTTATCCTAACCTCAGTTGAGATTTATTCCAACTTCAGTGACTTCCTAAAAGAGGTAAAAATTGGGCCTTGAGGGATTAGACAAAACTTTGCTTCCTGCAGACTGAGGAAATGGCCAATCCAAATGGAAAACTAACAGGGAATGTGTGGGGAATGGGTACACATTTTTATGCAAAAACACAATCCAAATACACAAGTAAGATGGGACTGGGCTAGAGTAGAGACTTTGACCCAGAAATAGTAAATAACCTCAGTGGAGGTTTTTGAGCAGGAAGTGACAAACTCAGAAACATATTTGGGAAAGAACTCAAGTGGTACCTGATCAATGATAGGGAAGAGTTGATGATGGAAAGAACTAGAGAGAAGCAGAGGAGCTATTTGGCAGTGTGTCACAGGTAGTCCAAACTAGCAGCCCAGAACCTTATTTCTACTATGACACATGACATTATTATAGGCAGCTAAGTTAGACAGAAATTAATATACAGTCAGCCAGGAGTAGTGGTCCATGCCTGTAATCCCAGCACTTGGGATGCTGAGGTAAGAGGATCACTGTAAGTTTTAGGCCAGCCTGGGCTACATAGTGAGTTCAAGGTCAGCCTGAACTAGATAGCAAAACCCTGTCTCAAAAAAAAAAACCAAAAACAAAAAAAGAAAGAAAGAAATGAATACACACAGAGGGCCTGGTCTCAAGGAAGAAGGCAAAGACCTCAAGATGAAGTCACCCTATGGCCAGACTTGCACATTTCCCTAAGGGATAAGCAGAACTTGAGACTATACTGTAATTACTACCCCCAGTCCATTAAGTCCGGATACCCAGCAAACATTCAAGTGGGGACCCCAGCATCCAGACCCACCCCTTTTCAAAAACGCCTTTGTTCTTTCCTTGCTACATTACCTGCTTCCCTATTGGATCAGTAAGCAGCTATATTTGTAATCCTACAGGTTGATTATAGTTCGACCTATATTGTACCTACATTGTGACTCAGCTGTATAAATTACCCCTGACAAAGGGCCTCAGGGGCAACCAACAGGGGACTCATTCTGTCTTGCAAAAGCTATTCCTATTCCCCAATAAACTTTCCTACTCTTAACCTCCTTTATTCTTTGGAATTTCAGGGGACACAAACTCAGTACATCTGACATCTAGCAGGTTGGGAGTCATAGCATAGTTCTCCTATATCAGTATGTTCATATTCTATCAAACAAGCTGTACCTCCAATATTTTGTGTCCCATCTAACATATCTGAATGTGAGACTGATATTCTTATAGAGATGATTTTGAACCTATTCTAAGTGAATAAATTATTACTAACTCTTGCTTCGTAGGTTTATCGCACAACCTAAATAATGGCAACGAGGGATCTGAGGTTTGGGAAGGAAAGGAGATTCTAGTTTCAGTAACAATCAAGAGAACTATAAGCTCCTTGAGAAGAACGATTTCTCATGGCCACACTCAGTGTGCTACAAATCATCACAAGCTCATCGCCATGCAGAATCCCTTTCTCTAAGATTCACACTATTCTCACCAATGCCTCCTTTCCCTTGCTGGCAACTGCTGACTGACCAATCAATCTCTTCATGGAGGCTTCTGGTATGTGGCGATATCTAGGTTCAAATCCTATGTCTATCACTCTGCAACAGTAAGACTTTAGGCAAGTTATTTTACCTCTTTGTATGTCTCCATCACCTCAAATTCCACAATCTGCACAGGTGATGTGAATATTCAATGATTAACACAGGTAACGTTGTTAATAGCAATGACTGACATAAAATGTTGCAAAAGTATATGCTAGTATTTGTATTATTGTCACAGACAATCAAACAACAGGATGGATGGATGGATGGATGGATGCACAGACGGACAGATGGATGGATGGACGGATGGATGGATGGATGGATTGGTAGATCTCAGTACTCCTTCATAATCCTAATCCTACTTTTGTTTCTATCCTTATAAACTCTGAAGGACTAATATACCAAACTTAATCAAGAGCGAAACGTATATTTTTCACAATCCATCATCTCTGGGTGGTTGTCCGACAGTTGATATCATGTCATGGTTTCACAGGGAGAAGGCTGTATCTTTTCTCCTTAAGAACATACAATAATGATTCATCTTAAAATTGATGGTATCTCAGCTTCAATAACATCTAGTAAGGGTCACTTACCCTCCATTCTCATCTGCATGCCTGAGTTAATGACCTAAATTCACCACTGACAGAAGGCTAAAAAAGACTAAGAAAGAACCTACAAAACAGCTATAACATTCTACAAATGCCGGCTATTTCAATATAATTTCATTTTGCATTAAGTATTTTTTGCATCTCAAAGACTTCTGAAAAACAAACTACAATTGACTTTCAAAGATGTACCCATTCATTCAGCTACTTAACAGACAGATATTTACATAGTTCCAGAAACTATTTTTAAGGCACTGGAGATACAGCTATAAAGAAATCAGACTCAAATTCCAGTG
Source organism: Hystrix cristata (assembly GCA_004026905.1). Taxonomy (NCBI): domain Eukaryota; kingdom Metazoa; phylum Chordata; class Mammalia; order Rodentia; family Hystricidae; genus Hystrix; species Hystrix cristata. The sequence goes on along the minus strand of PVJO010000079.1, from coordinate 22,047 downwards.
TTCACGGAGTTTTCATTCTAATAAAGAGAGATTAGAAAAAAATAATCTGGAATCTATGCCATATGATAGTAAGTGCAATGTAGAAAAAAATACGGCAGGGAAGGACAGATTTATCACACTGACAATCATAGCAAGAAATGATTGCCCGCTTGGTGACAATGCTAAAGCCGTGGGACCTTAGAAGCACTCCCCCAAATGCAAGGTCCCAATTAGGCATTTACCCAGGTAACTTTGATTTGGAACACAAGGGGTAAACCTCAAAAGCCTTGGGTTTACACAGCCCGTAAGCTGATCCACTTTAGTTACCATACTAATAAGGACTATGGTTACAGCCTCTATGGCCTTGACAAGTCTTTGCCTTTTATATTTTAGGAGGTCATAAATGTTGAATGAGGGCACGTTTCAGGTCCAGGACTTACTGCCACCTCTACCTTTCCTGAACTCCCAAAATAGCTAAACGTTCTTTTTAAATGGCTTCAATGCTGTAAAATAGGTGCTCCCAGGTGGCTGCTATAACTCATTTCAACCTGGCCGAACAGGCATGAATAAACCTCTTTATTGTTGGTTTTATCTTCCCTTCAGTGCTTGGGAATACAAAATGATCTCTATAAGTTTATGCTTTATTAACTTCACGAGCCACAAGAAAAATTTCTTCAGTATCATCAAGATAATTCAGCACAGGTACCTTCAGTGTCCTAATATGATTCTCTGCTTCACTCTTTTCTTTCTTAAAGTGCTTCATCAGCTCCTGAATATTTTGTTCGTGTTTGATTTTCACACTCTGCAACGATGATGTGAGATCTTCCAGCTCCCTCTGGTGAACATCTCGTTCCAGCTTTAGCTGTGTGATGACAGTAGCTGTTTCTTCATCCTTGGACTGTGCCTGGGCTGTGAGGTCAGAAAGATCCTTAAGCACTGCTTTCTTGGCTCTCTCTTCTTCAGCCAATTTATTAGCAAGATCTGCTCGAATGGCACTTAAGTCCTTGACGGACTCTTGCATCTCAAGAAGTTTAGATTTGTCCTGAGCCTGGGTCTTCTTCAGTTCTGCAATTTCTTCCTCCAGGTGAACTTTCTCAAATTTCATCTGGCTTTGAACCATATTCTGCTTTTTCACTTCACTCTCTAGTCTATGAATTGTGTCTAGAGAATTCCTGACTTCTTGTTCAAGGTCAGCTTGATGAGACTTAATATCACTAAGTTTCTTCTCCTTCGAGTGAAGCTCTTCCTCTTGAAGGGCGCGCTTGGTTAGCACATCACTCAGTTCTTTCCTCAGATTCTCAATCTGTTGCAATGCTGTATAAAGCTGACTTTTCAAATCATCCTTCTCTTTTAGAATCTAAAGGGTTAAGAACAGAAAGCAAAAAAAAAAAGTTACTGTAAAATTCAACATAGATTCTTCAGGGTAACAAAAAAGTTTCATACATAAGAAAAGAAAAATTAACAAAGTAATACTTTGTATTTTTCCCATTTTTGAAGAAAAGTGCAAATACAGGATTACACTGGAATAGTACAACACTAAACCGTGTATTTTATATTTTATTACCAAAATAATCTATGACTATAAATAATCATTTAAGCATCGGATAAAATCAAGAAAATATGGAAAGGAAGACTATTTTAATTTACTAGAAGTTGAAATAATAAAGCATTACCTAATAACAATAATGTGCATTCCAATGGCATACTTTCAATAAGCAGAATCCTTGAAATAGAGGCAGAAAATATAGGGAGACATGCAGATAAAAATCTAAGAAAGGTTATGATATAATAAGCTATTATTGATAAAATAACATCACTATTGACTAGCAACACTTCAATATACAATTAGGAGTTCTGAAGACCAACAAAGGCAGAAATGAGATTAGGACTGAATAAGATGAGAAAGTGCTCAAGAGAAAAGTAATGGGCTGCACATTCATCACACTCTGACAGCTTTGCTAAAGGTTACAGATTACACTCAGGAAGAGAGACCAAGAATCAACCATCACAGTCTCTAATTCTCAGCATCCAATCATTGCATATGAAAAAGCAGGCAGCCAAGGGAGCCAAGATTATTTTCTTTACAACACCAGCACAGGACAATCTCCATACCTGCTTACTGACACTCACATATCTTTTTAAGTTTTATTATATATTTAATTGACACATATTGTGCCTATTTATGAGGTACAATGTGACATTTTGATACATGTATCCACTATGCCTTGAACAAAGAAAATCAAGTAACTGATCTCAGAATCAGAAACAATGTTAAAATCCATATATATATAAAAGGTAATTCAATTTTATACTTCAATATGAAATAATTAATGAAAAAATGTAATGAGTCAATCACTCCCCAAAAAAGTAGTTTCCTTAAACCATTCTCAGGCTTAATGGGAAGAAACAAAGAACACAAAATTAACATAAGGAATAAAAGGAAGTGATTAAACTGCTGAACTTTCAGCAGCGAAATAAATTTAATTCTCAATCCGGTCAAGTATAGTTCTATGGACTTAAAAAGGAATGCCTTTTGTGTCCACAGAAATAATAGTTACTTCATGTTATGATGCCGAGTGAAGCCTCTTTCCAGAGGCCAACACATATTCTCAGACTTCCCAGCCTCCAGAACTATAAGCTGAATGAACTTCTTTTGTTTATAAGCCACCCAGTGTGTGGTACTCTGTTACAGCAACAGAAAAGGAACAAAAACAATAACAACAAAAAATCAGGTACCAAAAAGTGAAGCTGCTGCTATAACAAATGCTTGAAAATGTGGCCATGGCTTTGAAACTGGGCAACAAGTAGAAGCTGAAAAAATTCGGAAAAGCAAGCTAGAAAAAAAATTACTTTCAATGAAGTTTAAAGGCAAATTCTGATAAAGGCTGAGGAGAAAATTATGTAGGAAACGAGTGGAATATCTTAGATATTACTGAAGTGGTCTTAAGTAGGAAGCAATATGGAGAGTAACAGCCATGGTGATGAGGTGTAGGAAAGCAATGAAAAACAAGGTATTAGAAGAAGAAGTAAAGATCATCCTTGTTAAACAGTTGCAAAGAACTTGGCTGCCTTGTGTCCATATTCTGGAAGGCAGAATTAAAAGCAATGAACTAGGATATCTGGTAGAATAAATAAGAAATATGTAAGCCACAAAGCATTCGGCTGCGTTGTGAAGCCGTGGAAGCACGACCACCCTTAAGACTTCAGATCTCAAGAGCTACCAGTGTACAAGTCCAGCCTGGTAACTGCCACCTGGCTGAGCCCAGCAAAACCACAGAAGGGCTGTCTGAGGCTTCAGGGGCCCAAACGCCCCAGTGTGTTCAGGTGGTCCAGTTTGTACATTCTCTGTAAAATTAATGTAGAAGTGTATTTGCTATTTTAAGAGGTGGTATCTTCAAGAAATGATTAGATCACTGCAAGAGCTCTGCCTCGAGAACGGATTAATGCTGCCATTGTAAGTCAGTCAGTTATCTTTATTCTGGATTTGTTATACAAGTGAGTTCAGCCAGATTCTTTCTGTCTGTCTGGCACACCTTCCACCATGTTATAACATAGCACAAAGGTACCTGCCAGATGTCAGTGCCATGTTCTTAGACTTTCCAGCCTCCAGAACCATAAGCCAAATAAACCTCCACTGTTTAGAAATTACCCATTCTGTGATACTCTCTTACAACTGTAGAAAAGAGACTAAGACAAGCCTGGTGTGATTAGATTATGCCCATTTATATAACCTCCTTATCTGGCTGAACATGCAGTACAACATAACATCACCACGGGTGTAATGTATTCACGGGTTTCAGGAATTCGAGTGAGATGTCTTTTGGGCAGAGTCATTTTTTTTACCCCACTAGAGAAGAAGAATAATGTGGGAGGGACCTAAGAGTGAGAGGAGGTAGTTTAAATCCAATGATCAGTGTTTGCAGCAGATAACACAGTGCCCTGGCAAAGCATTAAGAAGGTCCCAAGCAGTCCTGAACATTAAAATTATATTTTCATGCTTCAGTTCTACCAGATAAAATGTCTTTGATTACAAAAAAAAAAAAAACCCACTATGTTTTCCTGAAACTGGTTTAAACAGCAAATATTATTTATTTTTCTCACATAGCAGGAAGGACAGAAGGAGGATGGTTCAAGAATCCTTTGGAACTCAAACTCTGCTACTCTAAAATTCTCCAGGGTTTGCCATCTTCACAGAGTTCCAAGCAGCAAATCATTCAGACAGAAGTGGCAGCCTCAGGATGGACAAGTCTGGAATTACTTCGGCAACATAAACACTAAAACCTAAAAAGCTCCCATCTATTTCCCTCTGAGTAGTTGTTGGGCTAGTAGCCACAGCCCAAGATATTGCCCCAACACTGTCTCTCAGTCTGTCCTAAGCATCACTTCAATGTCTTGGATAGTTCAAGAATTCCACAGCTGAACAGTCTTTGTCCTGAGGCAATTCAAAACAGTGGACTTGAGCCGGATGTGGTGGTGCACACTTGTAATTCTATCTACTCAGAAGACTGAGGTATGAAGATCAAAAGTTCCAAGCAAGCCTGGACAACTTAGTAAAACCCTGTCTCAAAATTAAAAAAAAAAAAAAAAAAAAAAAACCTTTTTTTAAAGAGCTGAGGATATAGCCTCATGCTTCTTGTGTTCAAATCCCAGTATCACCTACTAAAAAAAGAAAACAATGGACTTGAGCCTCCTTTGTCTAGACAGATGTGCTTAAGTATTTGAAAAGGCTGGAAAAAAAGGCTAGTTTTTTTTTTTCCTGCTAAGTTTCCTACTTCCCTTTTAGACTAACTTCAGCTTAAATAGATAATTTGGCTTTTCCAGCCCCAAAAGGCTCTAAATCACGGGAGTCCATCCTTTTCACTTGCCTGGGCTATGTTAAGAAGAACTGTCTTGGGCCACAATGTAATACAGAACATAGTTAATACACGTAAGTAACAACACTTCCTTTTTATATTTTAACTTATTGGATTATTTTATGAAATAACACAACTCTATGTTTAATAATTAAATAAGAAAATGCATATGCTTGCTTAACAACAATAAATGCTTGTCTCCACAGGAGAAGTGTAGGTGAGATACTATTATCATCAATGGCTGCACTTTACCCTCCAAGTCTCACAAGTGCACACAACATCTGATAGACAGGCGACTGAATTCAACTCTGCGTGGCAGGTGGGAGAAGAGAAGTTAGCACTGCACCAACATCCTCCCCTGATGGCATTCCTTCCATTGTTGCTATTGTTAAACTAGTCGGCACTCCAGCACTGCATAATAGCGTCATGAAAAGTATCACTAAAAATCGTATAGTGAAGGTAAAAATTGATAATCTTGGGGGGCCACATTACTAGCTATCCATCTACGGGCCACATGCAGCCCATAAGCTGCCCGTCGGACGCAGCTGCTTTATATGATCAAACTCGGACTCAGTCAATTTGGATTGTAGATTGCAGACTCAGGCTACCCCCCCCCACACACACACACATGCACACAAAACAACACTTGGTCTCTGCTTTTAGACAGACTGGCTTCAATTTAAATGTGTCTTCCTCTTGCAGGATCTTTCTAAGGGCTAAAACATATATCCTACATTTTCCTACCAGTCACTTAATATCATACTCTGATTCACAGCAGCGGTGTCCTAAAGTCTGACTTCCAAAGCTCACTCAGTTGCTCCCAACAGTGCAGCAAGATTTAACAACATTCCCTTTAAAACATGAAGATCCTTCCTCCTACCCCAAATCTCCACTTAGTCAACCCTAAAATTCAGTTTCTTTTTATGTATAGCTCTTCACTTCTAAAATTCACATTTTTTAAATTAAAATGTGGCTTGAATTTCTTCTGCTGAGAATAAAAGAAAACCCCAATCAAACTGGTTTAAGCCATTTTGAAATACATTATCATCTCAAGCAGAAGTACTCCTGACACAGTAGGCAGAGCTCTAGCTCCGGCTCTCTGCAGCTGGCTCAGCAATCCCTCCTCTGGGGGACACTCTTCTCAGGGTGGTAGCCATTCCAGGTATTCCAGACACAACAACATGCAGAGAAGTGTACTTCTTTCGAGAGTGAGTAAATTCTCACCCACAAGCTCCTAAAGAGACTTCACACCTCATTCCTCACTGAGCAGGTCAGGACGGCACACCCAGTGGTTGGGTGATATTTTTATTAACTTAACTACTGTACGGATGTGCAGGGCGAGGACGAAGGTAACCATGACCACCACAGAGTCACTGAAATTTTTGTCCAAGCTTTGCTGGTACTGTTCAGGAGGAGGAGTGGAAGGTGGAGAGCTGGGTGACTCCAGACTGCAGATCAGCACCTCCTGTGTGAGGTAAAAGGAAGAAACTGAAGGTGGTAGTGAGTCAAAGTAGCTTTTGATGTAGTCCAATCTGACGGGGAACAAAAAAATGAATTCAGGAAATGGCTGATCAACCAAAGCAATGTGGAAAAATCAAAATCAGGTGTTAATGCTTAAAAATGGGAAAGGAAATAAAAAGTCTCCGAAAGATCAGAGTCGGATTTACAAACTGAAAATCTGAACATAGAACAGATGAAGAAAAATCTTAACCACAGAACTAGCTGCTAAAGTAGTGTGATTCATTGGTCACTGTAAAAAAGGAAGAAAAGAATGAAGATACAGAGTCGATGAGTTACTAAACTTTGAAATTAAGTAAAGACTATTGCAAGAATTGCACGTAATGGAACAGGCTGATGCAAAGTCAGGCGCCGAAATCCTTGAAAAACTCTGAGCATCATGGGAAGGGAACAAAACTATAATGGAGGAACAAGAATGGGAAAAGAATATTCTAGCCAGGGAAACATCCAGAGAAAAAGGCCAAATGAAAGATTATAGACCAGTGATGGTGAACCTTTTAGAGTTTTCAATAATACAAACAGCCCACTTTGCCAAGTGTGCTACAGGTTCACCACCACTAGTATAGACAGCTGGCCTGAAAATGGTTGTATGAGAACCGAACGATACTGACTAAAAACAGGGTATTTATAGGAACAAGAGACAACTCCTCAAAGGCTTGACCACAAAATACATACTGCTCTTTTCATTTTACAAAAAAAATAGACCTGGGAGGGGAGGGCCACAGGTAATATTATGTTTCTGCATGTGAAAAAAATGCAGAAAACGTCAGTCTCCTAAACTTTTTTGAATTGCATATGATAGGATAGCACACACATTTTTCAAAAGTGGTGCTCTTAGCCCTGATCCTTTTTTCTTTAAACTATTTTAAAAATTCAGATTTTATAAGACAGCATATATTACATATAACTATTTCTTTCTCAGCAGGAGGGAAATACAAAGAAGGAAAAGATGGCAATTTAAGATTCTTAAAGTCAAACACTATTAAGCACAAAACTCAGTATATGGACAAGCCAGTAATTCTGGCAATTCAGCAAGGAAAAAAAAAAGAAAAGAAAACCTAAGAAAATATTATCCATTTCAAAAACAAAGTATATAAAAGAGCCTAGAAACATTCAGAAAGGCACATACTAAGATCAGAGTCAAAGTTCAGATTTTTTTTCCCTTTATCATTTTCAAAGCACATATAAAAACCAGTGATTTCATGCAGCATTTTAAAAGAAAAATAGCCTAACTGATAGCTAGATTATTTAAAAATGTATCTATACATTTTTAGTCTCTCAGTATGTATTCATCTAAATATCCTTAAAGTATACCATGATTCCCTGATGAAAATATATGTCATTGTCTTTTAAGGAAAAAATAAACCCTGACCTGTTTTTTCCTGCAGTGATATGCTATTCATTTGATACTACATATCCCTCAGTAATGAAGTCGTTTCGCAACACTGTACCAAGATTCCAGAAATGTATATAGTGAGAATAGAAAAAAATCAGAGCAGCCTTTAAGAGAATAAAAGCATTTGGCTTTTGTATTTTAAAGTGGCAAATCTTAAAGCAGAAATAAATTATGTTAGAAATAGAAATGCATGTAGGCACAAAACCATTTTGCAAATACAAAGATTATCTCATTCGACTAAATATAACAGGTCATCAAGGCCATTATCAAATATTTAAACAACAAGGTGTTCTATTTATAAACTAGTATCATTTTTACTTTAATACTGTATCCACTTCCACATGTACCCTGGAGTCACATTTTTAAATTAGTTAGCCAAAAATTATTTAGCATGTATTTCCACATCACAGATTTACTGGGTACTTTCATCTGCAGTGAAACAAATCTTACCCTTTCTTCCTTGACTAACCATTGCCCTAACTGCGACAGGCTGCACTACTTTTTAGGGCTTTTAAAGGGGAAATTACAATGCCTGCTGTGATAATTGTGATACTATACTAACTGTGGAAATCACTTTAAAACTACCTCTTTGCTTATCATTAGCAATGCTAAATGATAAAAATAATTATATCAGGAGTATTCTGGGAAATGATTGTTTAACGATTTTTAATATTCTGAAAACTCACTCTAGAAAACTCTCAGCGACATGCTGCATGATTTAGGATATTGTCTGATGACACGGACCCTTCTAAATTTCCTCTAATTAAGTAAAATTCCCAGAGGATTCTCGATCATTCTGTCAACCACTCTTCTTGCTTACTACTTCCCTTACCGTCAGACTCACTAAACTAGTTGGCCAATCAGGCTGACAAGGGAAGAATCAAGGCAGAACTATTTTCTAGGATCAAATCTGCTGAGATGCAAGTCTGAAAGCTTTAGAACCACTTTACCACAGGGCGGCCGGCCATTTGATATGTGTCAGACGCGTCACAATGGAGCGCACTCCAGAGCTGAGTGCAGAGTGATCCCGTCCTTCGCCTTCCCTGCATCTGAGAAATCCATCCGTGAAAGGTGAAGCGTCTTCTCTGACACCACACTGGAGAAAGCACCAGGCGCCCTTAAATCTGTCAGTTGATTTTCTAAATGTAATATAAATACCTTACATTTGTAAAACATAAATGTAATGCCTCATATTTTATTTTCTTCAGAAAGTCAACTTATCCAAATGATTATTCTTCTGGAATGTGAGAGTTCTTGACAAGTGATATGACAAAGCACAAATGATGAACCAAGACTAGAGACACAAAAATCAGTCTCAACTTTCCTGCTTCTTACAAACATCTAGTTTAATTCTACCCAAAGGTATAGATGAGAATCAACGCAAGAGCAGCAAATCCATTGAAAGTAACATTATACAAGAGAAAAGATGATGTGAAATGCATACATAGTTAAGTAGATGCTTTTTGTTGCTATTAAAAGGGCACAAAAGCACAGTCTTGAAGGGACTGGTGATCTGGTAACACTACTCAGTCAGTGAGATTGCCAATGTCAGTCATTTAATTAAGCCTGTTATAGTTACTGCCAGAAAAATAGTCCCATAACAACTCCTGCATTTTTTAAATGCTCCTTTCCAACCAATTCTTAAGTTGAAATATACAAATAAAAGAATTTTAAAATAGATGCACTGCAGGAAAAGTCATATGATTTGAAGGGAGATTTAGTGATTTTCTTCCATTTGAATATTTTAGAATATTGAAAAATAATTCAACTAAGGAATGCAAAGCTAAACTCAGGCAGTGGGTAGACCTACTTTAAGGGCTAACTCTGTAAACTCCTGGAATGTTAAACTATTAAAAAGAGTTTTAAAAAATAAAACACTAAGTAACATTTTAACCTGAAATAGCCATACATAAACGGGTCTTCTCTCAAGGACATATTGATAAATTTTATGCACAGTATGGCACTCAAGTGTTTGGGGAAAGGATGGATGAAGGAATAGCTAGTTGCAGCAAAAACCATTCCAAAGGAATTTGGCTTTTATACCTGATTATTCTTTTCTGTCAGTTGATCAAGAGTTTCAGATTGTTTCTCCAGTGCTCGCTCTAATTTCTTACACTTAAGCTTCCATTGCCTAATGGACTCTTGAGCTTTCGTTTTCAGGTCTTCTGTCCTCTTTTCTGCCTCTTCCCTCAGCACCTCTGACTGCTGCAACTCACTGAGGTACTGCTCGGCCTGCCTGGTAGCGTCCTCCGCATGGTGAGTCAGCTCTGAGATCTGCAGGTCAGCATGCTTACGGTCGGACTCACATGTGTCAAAGTGATGTTGAATTTCTTTGAGTTTATCCAACATCTGTAGTTGTTGTTTTTCTCTGTTCTCCAGTTCATGCATTAAAGTCTACGAATGAAGCATATAAAACATTAAAAATAAATTGAATAAACTGTCAAACTTGAATGTGCAACAGGTCATCAAATATGAATTGCTAAGGCTATTGAAATGGAAACCATCAGTATTAAGTTTTGCGAACAATCATTCTAGGAAAGCTGAGTCCTTCTCTGTGTATTTCACAATCGCATTAGTAGGAACAATTTTTTATAGAAATATTACCTCTTTTTTACACTACGGTCCAAAAAAGAAAAAATATGTATATTTTCCATTGTCACTAAAATAAAAGGCATTGTTGAAAAAAACAATGTGCAGTATTTTAATAAAAAGCTAGTGTTTCATTCAACTGAAGGAATGTCAGTGATTTAAAATGTGTCAGATTATTAGAAAAGTATTAAAAGTAGTCATGCAACATTTCACTCTCTGGCAGCACATAAAATTTTATTTCAATAAAATAAAAATCAGTAACAATAGAATGAGCATTGATGACAGAAACATTAGTATAGATAACACTACATTTAAAAGTTCATTTGGAAGATTCCCAGTACAGTGTTCATAGACAGGTTATTTCCAGTTAAACTGATACAATGTTTTAAATTGAAACACTTATCTCAAGCTGTCATGAACCACTAAAGATTTTTAAATAAACTTGATTTAAATTCATTAGGAATATTTTCCAGTTAAGAAAAAAAATCTTAAAATCTCTTTCCTAAAATAAGGGTAGTAATTAATATATTAGAAATTATACTAAACATGACTAATACATATTTTTTTGAGCGTCAGTATTTATTTAAACAAGACAGCTATAGAGTTAAGCTTATTAAAACAAAACCAAGGACAGGAGAACAACCAACAAAGCACAGGGGCTTCTTGTGCCTCCCCACGCTCCAGGAAAGACAAAGACAGCTGCGGGGCCTTGTGCTGCCCCAGGAGCCTCTGCACACTCCACCCCTGAACCCTACACTGACTGTACGAAATGCCACTTGAAACGTGGACCAAACCCCCAGCCCAAACAGCTTTAAAGCTGACAGCTCTAATGGTTCCCTAATACGGAATGCGCGACCTCGGACCCTGCGTGGCCAGGGGGAAGACAGCAGCACCCACCAGCTGCCTCGGCACTCCAGCCACTGACCGCAAGAGCCGCCCTGCGAAGGCTGCGACTGTGAGCTGTCAGCCAGCCGGGCGCTGACTGATAACACAAAGGCACGGAGTTTCAGTCCTAGCCACTCAGTATTCTCGACTCGCAACTAGGGTCATGGAAAATACTTACTGCAGAATGGCTGTTTAGTATTTCTTTTAAAAACCACTAGATTTTATAAAAATTCCTCCCAATAGATTATTGAATCTACAAAGCAGAATTTCACCAAGAAGGACCATTTATGAACTACTGGTGGGCCACCCAGGTGCCACTCCACTGTACTAGGCTGCAGAGTCAGGGTCTCATGATAAATACTTTACTCTGGAAAGCACAGTTGGGAGGCAGCTGTGCGCTCAGCTGGGCAGCAGTGATCCAGGTACACGGAGCCGGGAGCTGAGAGCACCCGGCGGTTCTCAAGAGTTCGCCTCATCTTCGATCTCAGAAATTCTGCCTACAGATTTAAGGATTTCAGCCACAAGATTCAACGGTTCAGCTCTAGAAACCAGATGCTTTATGGGAGCATGTGCATTGTTCATGACCACAGAGAGGTTCTGAGGGCCACATCAGTGTTCTGTTTCACCACTGTCAGGCAGGCACCCTGGCCTGACCACGGGGCTTCACTCTCCCGCTTAAAGTTGGAGACCTGTGCCTGGAGCAAGTTCACTTCCTGTTTCAGCCTCATGACATGATTTTCTGCCTTCGCAGCCCATGTGGTCATCCACTTCAGGTTCTGCTCCACCTGCTGCACTGACTCTTGGTCATGGAAGTCACTCTCCTCCTTGATCATCTTTGCTTCCAGCTTCCGCTCCAGCATCCTCACCATTTCTGTTTGAGTTTCAGAGAAGCTGAACCTCATACAGCTTTCTTCGTAGCTTAGAATTTTCATCTTTCAGTGCTTCATAACTTATCTGCAGCGTCCACAGCTGTCTGTCTCCCAGGGACTCTCCATGAGCTGTGAATTCAGAGCCTGAACTCCCGGATGGGGATGCTGGGGAGGCACATTAGTCTGGGTCACTCGCTGTCCAAGGGGGCAGACACTCGGTCCCCGTCAGCTCCAACAGGATGGAGAAGAAGGAAAGCTGGGTGCCGGGGGCAGGGGGGGGGGAGCAGTGATGCTGGAGGTGGCCCAGGACGAGTAGGTCTGCTCCACAGCAGATGGCAGATAAGCCCCATTCCAGCCATCCTCCTCGTCACTGTCCTCACCCAGGAGATCATGAGCCCCTGTCAGGTCTTCAAAAAATGGCTGCTGATAGTCCAAGCCAAAGGCCACAGCCTGGGTGGTCGGGGAGCCAGGGTAGAGTCCCAGGGAGCACCTCAAGGTTTCCTTCAGGTAAATTCTCCTGTTGCTCTTGTCATCTTTCCACAGGCTGAGGTTCTTGGTTTTCAGAAACTCTGTAAAGGAGAATGGATTTGCCTCTTCAAGGTCTTCAGTTTTGTCATCAAAATGTGTTTCATGGGCTCCTAATGGACCTTGCTTGGTACATTTCCCCTTTCCACATCCAAAGTCAACTGTCATCATGACACTCTGCAGCCGCCCCTCTGAGCTCCTGTTGATTACTACATATTTTAATATGAGAACAATATTTAAGTTCAAAAATAAGAGAATATTGCTTTTATACAAATAAAAGAATGTTACAGCCATTTACATTACTCCACTCATAAACTTTGTAAGGAAGTGACAAATTCAGAAATTAAGTGCTTACAGTGTGTCACATAAGCTATTCCTGCTGACTCTTTGTTTCCAAATACCTAGGGATAACACAAGTAACATAAAAGGTCATTTGTCCAAATAAGAACAGGCTCATAAGGCCAGAAAGATGCTGTGAGTTGGACAGAAAACAAGTATCTGTCTTGTAATAAACCACTAACAGGTGAACAGACTAAAAACATTTACAAACTTCTTCTAGCCTGGACAGCAGAATTTTTAAGTCTCAATTCTAACAGACATGATCAGTGGCCTAAATAAAGTCAAACATAATTTCCCCACAGTTAAATTCATAGTTTGACATTTCGGCAAAAAAAAATTCTTTGATTAATAATACCTTGAAAACTTTTATTTTCTGAGCAACAGGTTCGCATTTGCTCGGTTTGCTAAATTCAATGCATCCTAGAAATATGAATCAATCACTCCTGTGACCACTTGAACAGGTCTCTTCAGGGACCCACTCCAAGGATTTCACCTTGATGTTTTTAGCACAACTGCCACCTGTAAGGTTAAGGTCCTTCCCTCAGCCCCAGCCCTCAGCACTGGTTCTCTTTCCCACTCTAACCAGTCCTTCGTCTGTCCTACTACTGCTTCACGTCTTCACTGGCAGACGTGACCACTCCCTTGACATATCTCTTGCTGTCTTTAAATCCTAGGTTCTCTAATCAAACCTCTATATTCTTTTACTTTAGACACTCTCTGGCTTATGTTTCAAACTCCTTTGCAAAACTGGTCAATTGCTGAACTTGAACAACAAAATCATCAATTCTGGGTGAACTAAAAAATTTCCAAATCCCATCTTAGATTCCTGAGTCTTCCAAAGAAAATCCACACAGAAAGATCAGGTGATGAGATTGCACGTTGAAAGTCAGCTTATTAACAACCAGAAATTCTTCCATATGCCTCTGTGCAGTTCACAAAATGGTGTTCCAAATAGTCTCATCTTGTACTGTACCATCTTTTTCCTCACATTTAGTAATGTAGTATAGCTCCTCCTTCAGGGAAAAACTGAAGCAATTAATGCAGGGTGCCTTAAAAACGTTCCAGTCATATCACTCTGAAACTCAGCAATGAGTAACCTGTCTCCCTCTCCAGGTTATGAGGGGAAGAGAAAAGCTCGCTTCTCCCTACATACTTTAGCCTGTCTTTGGTACGTCCTTCCGCACAAAGGGGCTTCCCTGTATCCATCACGCCTTCTCTTCCACCTCTGGAACCTCTCCTTCCCTACCAGATCATTTTACTCCTGTCTTGAGGAAAAAAAAAAAAAAAACTAATATTTTAAAAGTAAAAAATAAAACAAACAAAAAATGTATTTAACTCCATCTTCCATTATCTTCTAACTAGCATCTTTTACTTTTCATCCTTTAAAGTCAAACTCCTATAAAGAATAGTCAGAGTAGATGACCCCACAGTTCATTTAATTTGCTGTATCTGTTTTCTGTCCTATCATACAATGAAAATAGCTTTCATCAAGATACCTAAAGATCATCAACAGCCAAATATAACTGATCCTAAAAATCTTTCCTCACATAGTTACCTCGTAGCATGCGACACTGTTAATTACATCTTACTTATTCTTAGGTCTCTCTTCCCCGCTGACTTCAGTATCATTTTTTTACTACTTTTCCATTTTCTCCCCTATTTTTTCAAAATCTCCCTTCCTAGGTCTCTACCATTTGGCTTTCAAATATAGCTAACCCTACAAGGTTCCAATATCAAATAATATCCTATCTATATAATATCCTTGGTAGGTAAGTAAGAACATATGCACACAGAGATAAATGATTCCTAATTCAGAACCCAAAATTTGTAAGGTTCAGACTTTTAAATGCCTAACCATATGACTTTCAACATGTAGAAGTACTATAGGCATCTTAAATTTAGCATGTCAAAAATTGAATTACCTCCTCGGCACCACAAAAAAAAAAAAAAAAAACTGAATTACCTGCTGCCCAACTCCTTAAAAAAAAAAAAATCCTAGTAAAATGGAAGGAAAGTCTCTCTTTGATCTTGAAGAAAGGAAACAAATGGGGATGCAATTATGTGTTAAAAGAGTGAAAAGAAATAACCACTGTAGAGAAAGAGAAAATTAAAGAGAGAAGTTTAAAAGCTTACAAATTGACAGAAGATTCCATCTGGAGAGTCTCAAATTTATAAGACTCAAGAGTTACAAAATTCTTTGTACTCCTGTAGCAACTCTTTGGAATCTAGAATCAAAACAAGTTCTGCATTATTTATTCCTCTGTAATTATAGAGCAACTGTAATAGGCATAGGATTAATATATGCAGGCCCAGATCTTAAGCACACAAACTCTTTTGTTTTCACATTTTAAAATAACAGACTTTCACATTAACATGTCACACATAATAATTCACCTAGAATAGCATTTAAAAACAATGTCACTGGGCATGAGCATTTCAGTAAACAGAAAACAGTATGGATCATACTGAAAATAATTATGGTCCTCACTAGTGATAACAAAGTACATTTGAATTTGAACTGGATGAAGTCTATCTAATTGCCTTAAGTCTCAGAACCACGGATAGGTATTGCTTTGCTTTGAGCCTGTACTCCGTTTCAGGTAAAAATTCATTATGGAATTCTTTTTTTTATCCCTCTGTTCCTTCCTCCTTCCCCCTTCGTTCCCCTTCCCATTTGAAGAGTTTCCTCCCTTTCCCAATATAATACATTTTAGTCTTTATTTACACTTTTAGTTTCTCACACCAGAGAAACAATGCAGTATTTAAACATGTGTGTCCGATTTATTTCACTTACAAGTATGGTCTCAAGATGCATCCATTTACCTAGAAATGTCTCAAATGTACTGTTGTTTATGGCAGAGTAGTACTCTATTATGTAAAAAAAAAAAACCGTATCTTCTTTATTCATTCATCAGTTGATGGGCATTTGGGCTGTTTCCAAGATTTAGCTATTACAGACTCTGCCGCTATAAACATGGGTGTGCATATACTGCTGTAGTATGATGTTTTTAATACTTTTGGGAAGATACCAAGAAAGGGAATAACTGGGTCAAATGGAACCTCTAGTCCTAGATTTTTGAGGAATCACCATACTGATTTCCATAGTGGTTGTAATCAGTCTACATTCCCACCAGCAGTGGAGAAGGAATCCTTTTTCACCACAGCCCCTCCTGATTTATTGATAGTAGCCATTCTTTCTGGAGTGAGTGGAATTCTTTCCTATATTCTTTTGCTAAGGACAATGTTCAGCCATTGTTTTGGCACTCCCTTTACTCCATCTTGCTCAAACAACCAATCAGAAAAATATAATTGTAATAAACATTTTTCATAATACAAAACTCTCATAGCAATCTTATATGCATACACACACTCACATATTTGTATATGCATACATATATATACACAGAGTACCCAAGTGCACATACAAATGCTTTCCAGATATTTATAGCAAATATTAAAGCATGTTTACATCTAATAATAAATATTAACGTCCTCTTCATGAACTACATGAAAAGCTAGGTAAACAGGATTTTTTCTCTTATATATTCCATTCTTATAACTTTTCAATTGTCTTATTACTATTACACATTACTGAAAGCATCTTCTACCTTACAGAACATTTTATACTTACACAGCATAAAATTATCTCAGCCCCCTAAAGCAGAAGAGTTAAAATTGCTATCACTTAAGCCCATTATGTATTTCTCACTGCATAAGCACTACCAAAGAAAGGAAAAATCCAAAAATATGCAAGCTTTCTTTTACCAATAATTCCTTCCTATACATTACCAAAAAGTTTATGAAAGCTCCAAATAAATTTGAAACTTTACACATTTGATTCCATTTCTTTCTTCAAACATTAAAAAAACTGCTGTGTATTGTAGTAGTATTGAGAACCTCAGGTTTGGTGACAGGTGGAAGGGTTCACAGGCCTTGACGTATCATAGTTGGACGTTCATTAAAATTTAGTAAAATGAAAAGATACAAAGCAAAATCCATAAAGGGAAAAGGAATATAGGGTGAAGCTCAGTGGAAACTAGGGCAAGCACCCTCCTCCAGCACAATTACACAGCACATGCTTAAGGTCTCTAGCAGAGAATTATGACCACGTGTAAAGTATTGTTTATCAGTGAAGCTCATTAGAGACTCACTACTGCAGTATAATTAGGGGCTGGTCATTTAGGCACCATCTACCTAACGTGTGACAAAATTCCAGATTCACAGATGGAAAGCGGGTGCTCAACATAAACTGTGTTATTTGTACAGTCCAGGCACAGTGAGCTACCCTTATTATCATTTAGGGGAAGTTCCTAGCAGTGTAGAGATCCCTTTACTCCACATGTCAGACAGAAGCCAACCTCGCAATCAGATCTTTCTATGCATCACTGCCTCATGGCGATTCTAGGAACCCTTTCCTACCCAGTAGTAAAATGGCCCAAAAAATAGAAAGAAATAGAAAATAACAAGGCCTAAACAAGTTCTCAAATTTAAAAACAACCATAAATAATACCTATAAAACAATGCATTTAGAACTCTCTCCCTTTAAAACTGATTGATTTTGATTACTACTGGCTCCGTTTCTAATTTCTGCATTAGTAGTATTCAAAGGTCAAGAAAACTACACAGTCTACTGATATGAAAAAAGGCCATAAAACGAACACAGAAAATAACAAGAGACATTGTATAAAAAGAACTCAATATTGTGCATAGGGTTCACCGTAAAAACCATTACACACAGCACTGAGGGACACACTCCACGAGCAGCACTGATTGGGGCAAGTGTGACTGAGCAGGAGGGAAGAGACATTGCTATTAGCAGAATCGGGATCAGAGAACCTCGTTTGTTCTATAGTATTTCCTGCACTCAGCAATATCCAAGCTGCTGAGACACAAAGATGAGTATGTTCTTCAGCTCTGGAGAACCATACAGCCTGGTAGGGAAAGCAGATCCATAAGAGTTATTTTAATAAAGGTGATGTATACGAGAAAGCCTTTCTTTCCCATTTCGAAGTTTGCCCTTCTTCCCAGTTTATACTGCCTAGTACACACTGATTTTTCATTCCTCAGGGCCTTGACCTGATTATACGGTATTTCTAACAATGATGCTTTCTTCACAAAAAGAGTCCCAAGTAAACCTAAGGTGAGGGCTAAGGAAGATAATTCAACAGTTGTTAGTGAAAGTGTTTAAGAGAAACAGAAGAAGAGGTAAAGAAAAAAGGGACAGAAACAGAAAAAGAGAAAAAAAAATTAATGCCCATGCCAGGAAATCCCAAACTCAAAAAATGCCCAGCATCACTAGGGTGAGAATGTGCCCGGAACGCCGCCCTCCGTCTTCCTTTAACGTCTTTCATGTTCAAGTCACCTCTGGTGTGTGATAGTGGTCCGGAAAAAGGCCTTGAGAGGAGAGTGGGGAAGAAGAAAAGACTAACAAGTGAATCTCATCAGCAACACTCCTCCCACATATTCACAAATGAAGACTATTTTAAGAATTTAAACTAATTACTATCCCATAGTATTTGGGAAAAAAATGATTACAGACAAGATAAACACTCATAAAGCCTCTGTTCACTGTGGAAAAATTCATAAAAGGAAAAAGCAATTTGTTAAATTTGTTCAGTTTTTCTAGCTTCATAATAACTGAGAAATCCTCTTTTAGGGGAAAAAATTAAGCATAAATTTTTACTTTAATTTTCATAATAGCTAGCCTGTCAGTCATGGATATATTAAATATATAACAACAGTTATGGCCTTCTATTTATACACAAACACTTTTAATACACAAGAATAAAAATGCATACCATAAAACCATGTGGATGCTTTACAGTATACTCAATTCATAGAACATAAAGAATAAATTAAATTTCAAATATTATAGAAATTTAAAAATGTGTTTTATTAAGTTCATTTGAAATGTAAGTATTTTGGTTGCAAAATTTTCATGAGAAGCCAATTCTGTATTACGATATTTCCATAAAAACACACTAACCAAAATAGAATTATCTAGAAAAGCAGAAAGTACCAACTGTCTGAATGTACCAAAATGACACATTAAAGCAAAAATGATGCTTCAAGCATAGGCATATAAAGATTTGTTTCTTCACAAGCACAAAAATAGTAACACTAAAGCTAACTAATTGTAAAAAGGCCACAAATTGAATGACATTTTAAAGATAATTCAATTAATTCTCTCTAATTCTGCCCTGAAAACTCATAGTGAAAGGTCTAGGAAAGTTCTATCTAAGACAGGATGCAAACATATTAGACAAAAAGAAGATGGCTAACTACTGGAAAAAATTAAAATTGTATTTCTATTTTTGTATTTATGAAAATTCAACTACGCTTTGGGGTGTAAGAACTTTTTATAGTCTTCACGTAATCGGTTAATTCCACTTACAGATAGAGATGAGATAGTTTTAAACTAAAATGGACAGAAAGCTTTAAAAAAAAATCACTGCAAAAAAATTGGAGATTGACTATCTCATTACTGATGTGTGGGTATATACTTGTAAATACGACAGCAGATTTAACATGAATTTAACCAATACTCACTGAGTGCCAACAATGGACACAAGGTATTCAAGGGCAATGAAAAACAAACGGCAAGGTCCTGTTACTTAACTAAAAGGAAACCTAATTATTGGCACTGTTGTGAGTG
Organism: Hystrix cristata; assembly: GCA_004026905.1. NCBI lineage: Eukaryota > Metazoa > Chordata > Mammalia > Rodentia > Hystricidae > Hystrix > Hystrix cristata. Next base: position 2,439 of record PVJO010000079.1, on the reverse strand, counting down.
ACCCAAGAGCAGTCAGCAGTCACCTCCTTCTAACAACTCTTCTGTTTTCTGGACGCTACAAAACTGAGTGCTCAGCTCTCCTTTGAGCTACTGTACTTGGGGTATAAATCAGGATGTGTCAAATAGGTGCAATATACAACAATGTTGAATGCGGAAGTGAGACAAGGACCATATTCTTACTAATTATGACTTTTTGCTGGTGGTCAGCAAGGCCAATTTGTTCTTCAGTGAACCTTCTGTGCTAGTCAGGAGGCCTTTGAAGCAGCAGCTTCCCAGTCCTTCTTGGAAGGTTAGGCAGGACCAAGTCTGTCAATTACATTATAAACATCTAGCACGTCAAACACTTATGGCAGTTTTCCCATATTAAACCCTAAGTGGTAAATTTTACCTTTTAAACAAATAAAAGAACTAAAAGGTTTGATAGGATTTCTCCTGAAATTCTCAGATTCTCAATTAAGCCATATTCCACAAACCTCTGCTGGAAAATTAGTTTGGCATATACTTGAATGTCTGATGAACTCATTCATTTCAGTATAATTTAGGTGTTTTATGAATTGATACTGTGAGGACAACTGATCCACTTTTTATAGTCAGGAAAACTAAGGCAAACCTCTTTGAATAAAAGAATTTAATCAATCAAAGCAAGTCTGGTAGTCTCAAAATACATCTACATGAAGCTGAATTAGGTTATTGCTCACTGAAACTGCCATATACAAAACTTTTTTTTAAGCACAGATTGCTTTTTTAAAAAAGCAGAGATAGGTACTTAAAGCAGAATATGTACTTAAAATCTAGTCAACTTATTTTAACTCTAGCAAAGTACTTAATCTTTCAAGACTGATTCAAACTTTTAATGAGTTGAGCAAACATATAACAACAGAAACCAACATAATAATCATATCACCAATATTTTCTTTAAAAATCTAACTTTCTGTTCTCTGTCATATTAATTTTGACCACATATACTGTTATCATTTTCTTTTTGCCAAATGAAGCAGAAACACACAAAGGATATTAATTCTAAATATTAGTTCTCTAAGTTGCGGTGATTAGAAATAATTATTTCTCCATAAATCCTAGGAGAAAATATGTTTCATAAAACTACTCATACTTTTTAATGAAACATGATACTGACTTTAAGCAAAGTGCAGAAAATAATGTTCAATTAATTAAATACATTCATCTCTTTGTGAAGAAATAAAGTATTAACTTCTGTTTCATTAGCTGTAATAGTCACTTCATGCACAATTTTAAACAGGCATTTCTTAAGAATGTTTAATTTAAAACACAAGTGGGCATATAATTAACATCTAGGCCCCAGCAACACAGGAGGGAAATCTGACCTTGGCATCTATAACTCAAAACATATTTGCATCTTCTTAATATTTCTCACAGTCTACAAGTCTGATCATTTTACCTCTGCCACTCTGAAATTTAACCAAAGTAGATGTTTGGGGAAAATCTGAATATATACAGAATAACTATTTTGATTAAACAATTTGGTAATGGGACTGTTTTTGACTGACATGGAACACACTGGTTACACATCTGCTGTGAAATGTAACAGGCAAAAACAACTATCAATAAAAGATGCATACACTTGTATCTTGCCAATATTGATGTAATAGAGATTACTATGATTACTACTGGGAAATTAGCTTAATATATATTTGAAGGTCTTGAATAGATCAACTAACAAAACAGTCTATCACTCCTAATTTCCTGACATACTTGAGAAGGAGAAACTATATGTAACCTAATATGCAATATTATTGTATTACATCATTACAGAGGACTATAACTTATTTGAAACGAATTAGACATTGTCATTCATGATACAATAACTTTATGTGCTTAGAAGAAATGAAGTTTTCTATTTTTGACATGAGGACACTTGAGCCAATGAGGCTATATCAGATAAGAGAGCTCTTCTTTGTTTTTGAAAAATAGATATTTCAAACAAAATTAGTAATCCCTGTTTAACTCCAACAAACATAAAAAGAAATGGCTTTTGTAGATTTTCCTTTAATCAGCCCCTCAGTAAAGTCCACCAACACTGCTCACATACAGCCGCCCAATATTCAAACAAAGTGTGCCTGCTATAACACTGAGAATTCAAGATATGACTCCTAACCAATCCCATACAGTCACGTGGCCATGTGTTAAACTCTATGTTTTAAATAAAATTAAAAATTCGAGCACACCGACTTCATTTCAAGATGCAACCAATCCATATGACTATACTATGCTGGACAACAAAGATTAAAACATTTCTTTGCTGCTGAAAATGCTACTGGACACTAGTATAGAGTTTGAAATACATATAGACCTAATACAATGGCTTGATAGTTTACATAATTTTTCATCTCCTTTACCTCTGAGCCCCTTTATTTTTTCTAATGTTAGTTATAAATATTCTCTTTTCTATTTTTAAAATAT